>SNQJ01S0025448.1:36493-49472 GCA_010110895.2 Picea sitchensis
ATTCCTGGCAAAGAACCCAGCTTATCATTCGAAGACAAAGCATATTGATGTTCAGTATCACTTTGTGAGAGACATGGTTGAGGAAAAGAAGGTGTTGCTGGAAAAGGTTGACACTTTGAGGAATGTTGCAGATTCATTGACCAAGTCTATGAGCATAGAAAATTTCTCCTGTTGTAGAGTAACAATGGGCAGTGATGCCCTGGATTATTGACTATATAATCCTCTGGACCCCTGGATGCAAAGAAACAACAAGTGGGAGAATGTTGGGTATGTGTTATATTCTTTGCATGTGTGTGTGTGTGGGTGTGTCAGATACGACAACTACGTCTGACGATTCCTCCACCTAGAGCTCTGTCGTGTGCACCGAACACTTTCCTACGGGGGTCCCAGGGGGGGGCAGGTATGCCCCTCCCTGGTTACGTGCAGCGTTCGGCAACGGGTGGTAGCCCGGGGCAGCGCCCCGAAATTTTTGGGTAGTTTTTTCTATTTTTAGTGGATTTGTAAATTAATCCCGGATTAAGGGATTAGGGTTTTGGTATCTACGGAATACCTAAAAACATTGTATATATTGTATGGAGAATGGTGAAATTCGATATAATGAAAATAAGAAAAGTTTTCCCAGTTGAGGGTTTCTGGTATAAAATCTCTGTGTACTCTGCGTATGAGCCATTGATTAATTTATGTATTTATTAAGAATATATATGCATTGATTTACTTCGCAGGTTTAAAACTTACACTTCCTTCTAGTTGTTGCTAGAGAAACCAGGGAGTTGGTGCTTCCTTCTAGTGGGTGCTAGAGAAAACAGAGAGTTGGTGCTCTCAGCAAGTTGTAGCTTACAAAAACAGAGGTTGTAGCCTCGCAATGAGTTGGTGCTCATATGTATGATAATGTAAAGAATGTAAATAATACTTATCATATAAAGAAGAAGAGGTTTTTACCCTTTATGGGTTTCCTCGGGAAATATCTGTCTCTGTGTATCTCATATATGTGACTGATGTTGAATGTGCCATTGCTTATTTCCCTGCATTATTGTGATTATCATTGATTTCCTTGTAAAGAAGTTAAAATGAGCATAATTGTTTAAGCACAGTAACAACTAATTCACCCCCCCTCTCAGTTGCGCAACACTCATCGTCCTCCTGAACTAGAACCATACCAATCATATCCTCAGATGAGGCGATATAAAGAAAGTAATCTCTATTGTAGTTAGGTGGCTTCAGCAGAGGTGCTAACACCAAAGATTTCTTCTAAGCATCGAAGGACTCGTGGGCTCGCTCATCCCAGATAAAAGGGGTGTCCTTCTTCAAAATAGACATGAAACCTTTAGTGATAGTGGCATAGTTCACTATCAACCGATGAAAAAATTTATATTTCCCCTGTAAATCCTGAAGTTGTCTAATCGTGCACGGGGGAGGCAACCAGAGTATTGCCTCAACCTTGAGTGGATATACCATGATCTAAGTCTTGGAAACTAAAAAACCTAAAAGACAACCTAACTTAATGCAAAATATGCACTTGTGAGGGTTCAAACAGATTCTATAATAACAACATCTTTCAAAAACAAGGAGAAGGTGTATAACATGATCTTCTCGCTCGTGAGAGTGAGCAGCAAGATCATCAAGGTAAGCTTCGACTATGTGCTTAAGATCGTGAAAAGTGAAAGTCATGGCATGTTGAAAGGTTTCTCCAGTGTTTTTAAGGCCAAAAGGCATTTTTCGGTATGCAAAAGTACCCCAAGGACAAATAAATTTTGTATTGTATTGATCCTTAGGTTTTATTTGAATTTGGTAATATCCTGAAAATCCATCCATAAAATAAAATACATTGCTTCCCACACACTCGTCGAGAATCTCATTGATGAAAATTGTTGGAAAGTTGTCTTTAGGAAAGGCCTTGTTCAGGTGACTAAAGTCCATACATACACATATTGTTCCTTTCTTATTATATACAGGAACGAGGTTGGATACCCATTCAGTCAAGGGAACTGGGTAGATGAAGCTAGCATTAAGTAGCTTCTCCATCTCTTCCTTAATAGCAGTGTACTTCTGAGGGTTGAAAACTATAAGACTTTTTCGAACACGTTTAGCATCAGGATAAGTTATAATCTCATGCTCGACAATATGAGGGTCGATCCCTGGCATCTCTTCATAGGACCAAGAAAATTCATCTCATAATTCCTTGAAGAGTTCGGTGTAAATCAGGATTTCTTATGGCGAACAATCTGCACCGATATTTTCATTTTCAACCTTGAAATGGGTACGAGAGATGTCGATCATGACGGTAGGATAAATTATCGACATATTTCCTTCAGCATAAATGTCATTCATATCAAGTGGAACTATGGAGTGATTGACTATTTCACTCAAAGTAGATCGAAAGTCGTCTTGTTCGATTCTTTCAAGCTCTTGGAGAAAATAATAGCGGTGATGTGTATAATCCCAGGGTTTGTCAGAACCATTCATGGATTTGATGATGGATTCGTCCAAAGGAAAATTCCCATCAAGGAAATCATGTGAACAAGACAAGGAAGTGGCCCACACAGGCCTAGACATGAGATCTTCCTCATCATTCAGTGAGGGAATAGGATTTGGATCACCAGAAGAGTTTAGAACAACTTGATACACAATCTCCATTATTAATAGTGGTATGGCCATCCCAACATGCGACTAACCTTCAGAAGATGAATTTGGGGAAGGTAGGGTCCATGGGTCACTAAAATAAGAAGTGCACAAAGGAATGGACCTCCCTCTCAAGACGAATCTACTGGGCATGGAATAAACATGATGGCTCGATGACGAGAAGTTGAAAGTACCCATAATATAAGAATACATTTCAACATCGATATTCTCAGTTTCCGGATGAGAATTATCGATCATCGGGATCGATGGTCCAAGAGATGCATTAGGACTAGAGCACACAAAGGATAATTGATTGATCATCACAATCTTCCCTTCATGACGAAAACAAAGAGTATAGAAGATGGATGACACGATGGAGATCATAGCATAAGGCAAATTGTGACCTAGTAACAAGTTATAATCAAGAGTCACATCAACTACCTCTACTTCCACCTCTACCGTCTTCCCACCTAATTCGACCGGAAAGGCAGGGAGAATATCATGAGGGTAGAAGGAATGGCCATCAAAAGAAGTCAACATGTTCGATCACTTGGAAAGAGTCGAAGAACTGAGATCTTTCCAATAGACCAGGGACATCACACACGTAGCAACGCCTTCATCTAAAACCGCACGTTTGATAGTATACTTTGAGTACTCCATGTGGATTTGGAAATCCACATGATAAGGAAAGAGAGGCTTAACATCTGTAACGTCAAACTTGGTAACTTTTGAACCACTAGGTTCTAGAGCTCCTAATGAAGAGAGTAAGGCATTCCTTTGTGAAGGACATGTCTAGAGTACCTCCAAAGTCGACATCGCACAAGGGGTTTGACCCAGGTCCTCAATAATAGAGTAGTTTTGGGAGGCTCTATCATTTAGATTATGGGTAGAGCGTTGAAGTACTCCTTTCGGAATATGAGGCAGTGGCCCAGGTTTCTCAATCTGTAAATTTGTCTCTGGGGCAGGAGGAGGAGAATCTAGACCAGGAATAGCTTTCAAAGAGATATACTCTCGAGATCGAGTGGCTACATTAACTTTTCATTGACCATATTGATACAAAAATAGTCGCCATCTTGTGACTATTTTTTTTTACCACCACCAACATTATTTCCAACATTTCAGGAGCTCAAGGCTAGGAGTTGATTATGTGGGAATGGATTCGTTGACACAATGGGTGATTGAGCTAATAGCCTCACAACTTCTGCAAGTTTGGGGAATAAATCTGTAAGGTGATCATCTATGCAAATCTTAGAGGGAAACTTCACCTTATGTCTTTCTCATTTTCCCTCTCCAGCATTACTACCCGTCTTCTCATTATTATTGTTGTCCTTGGGTTTATTACCATTTTTCCCACCCTTACGGCTATTACGTCCTTTCTTCTTATTCCCTCCTGGTTGTTGGTTACCATTTGGGTTGTTCGACGATTGCACAGAGCGTACATCCACTAACTGAGTGGGATTGGAATACACAGACAACACTGGCCCTTCGACAGACTGGTTTAAAAACAACTCTTTCAAATGTTTGTCACCAGGTCTTTGGACTTTACATTAGCAACACGTACAATTCCATTGGCATGAGGTCCAAAATTTTTCCTAGGGTCGTAAGTTGACTGTGGTGCATCAAGAAGAAGGTGGTATAACATCCTAGACTGAGCATATATCAAGTCTAGCTGATGCGCCCTAAAGATCGCTTCTTCCTCAATGGTAACACCGGAAGTAGCAACGTCCTTTGAGATAGGAGTGTGCAAAGAGTTAAGAAACCATTCTAAAAGAAAGGTTGGGGGTATAGGTATTTTAATCAACCTCTTTCATCTACGCCACTCCTGTATATGGTATGATATATGAGTGGCGATATCGTGGAATAAATTTGACAACAATTCTAAGACAGTGTCATAATAAATGGGCAATTAGAATTGGTTTAGAAAGACGATCACCAACTGACTAAAAGTCCCATATGCCCCCGTAGGTAGCTCAGTGTACCATTTCACAGCAAGTCCAATAAGGGTGTGTTGAAATAATCTCAATCGAATAGAATCGTCATTAATGGAATTTGTTGAGAACCAAAGGTGAAAGGTAGTGATGTGATCACCATGATCATCTCCATTCTTACCCTCAAACTTTGGGATGTTTGAATGAAGTTTGGTGGGGACGGGGGGACATGTAGGATCGTGACTCATAATTTCATTCATTAACTTAGACAAATCTGGCATATTAAGCGTGGCAAGAAAAGGGAAATGAGGTTGTGACATCTAACCCCAACCTCTCGGGAAAGATTGTGCTTGTAGATTTTCAGGCCATCTAGGGTTCTGGTAAACACCATGGCATTGTCTAGCATTATAAGGCCCTCCTCTAGGATGATTCATATAAGGTTGGTTGGGCATCATTCTGACTAGAATGTTCTATGTAGGGTTATAGAAACTGCCCCTAGCCAGATTGGATCCGGGTTGGGGGTTGCCCAAAGTGTGAAACTGACTTCCTCCAGGTTGGAACCCAGAGGATAGAGGTGGATTCGTCATGCCAAATGTATTGGTTAGAATCTGTGCCGAGGAGGTAGGTTTGTAGGAAGAAACTTGAGCTGAAGCTTGTCCGCTAGGTTGGTTTCTCCACCCAGAAGTAGGAGGATTGGACCCAGGGTTAAAAGAAGGAATACCTCCCATATTAGGAGTCATTTGAGGGATTTTAGATCCACCAAATGAAAAAAGGAGTGTAGGGAGGTGTATTTCCCCTAATCCTAATGCTAGAATTAGGTCCAATATCTAGGATGGAGTTCAAAAACTATGAAGTGAAGTTGGGCATACCATACGAAAAGGGACTAGAATCCATAGGGATGGACTAAACATTGTATCCCATTCAGTGGCCAAGAGACCCAAAGGGGTTCGAGGTGGTATCTTGAGAATTTACTATAGGTCGAGCAATATTAATGATAGATACCTCTAACACTACAAGCATAGATATTGCAGGAGTCAAAGACGCATCATTAACTATAGTGGGTATGGGAGTCAAAGGGTTCCTAGAATTCTGAAGACTAGGTTCAGTACTCATCCTTGTAGAATCACAAGTCTGAATGGTGGACATGTGTGTACCATGTATAATAACTCTACGCCTTTTAGAAGGCAAGGAAACAAAATTCGACGGTAATTGTAACAAGTGACGGGACCTACGGGGAGGTTTTTCCAACTCCACGATAACTTAAGGCTCTAAAGACAAAAAATATATCCTAAGGCCAACTTGTAATCAAAGAGCACACCAAAACTCAAACGACCAATATGCATTCAAATAGGGTAAAGTGGTTGAGTGGCCTCCCTCCCTAAAGAAGGTATGTCTCACCTAAGAGGGGCCCAAGACTCCCTGCTAAATATCAGAGGTAACAAAATCAGTTATAAGGGCCCTTGTGGGCTTAACAACTAGTCGGTTAGATCCCCTCGGAGAGGTAATCCTACATAAAGGTTGTGTGTTGTCCGACCCTTATCTGACCCAGGGTACCTCCAGAATAACCCCTGCAAGTAACCTATGAGACACCTAAGTCAAGAAACTAATAAACCATTGTATAATCGATGCACAAGCGAGAAGTCGTAAGTTAGGTCCACCGTATGGGAATGGTAGAAAATACTGAAACCTTGAAATCACCACCTCTCACAGAGGTAAGGGCAATAACAAGATCCCCAAAAATATATTTTATGCTAGGAATGTATCGGGCGGATATCCCTTCAACCAACTTTGTGCGACCTCGTGATTAACTCTGGTGTGAGTGAAGCCTCCTAATCTTACCAAATATACAATGGATTTCTCCACTCCCTGACTCATATAGATATTTTGATTTAATTTCCTTGGAGAAGTTTACTCACAAAATCCTATTCCAAGGCAGTAAATCCTAGGCTAGTTTGTGCACCCTAGAAAATAAAATCGTAACTAGTTAATTTTAAATTATAGCGTTGATTTTAATGTCCATGATTACTCAAAAACGTATGGTAGTGAAACTCATGGTGTTATGACTCTGCAAAAAAATTAAATATGAAAATATGCAAAGTCCTAACTTTAACTTTTAATGAATGATATGCTTCTAAAAATGATGCAATTTTCAAATTCAATTATGCAATTTAGAAGTAAAAATGAAATCTTTCACTATATTCACTAAGATAATGATAAAAACTCAAAAGACAAAAATGGCAAGCAATGAAAATGCCTATTTTTTTTTGTATTTTCAATATATCAAAACTGAATAATGCATGGACTAAAAAGTATCTTGATATATAGCCCTACTGTGTATAAAAAAGAGATAACTGAAGTAGCATACCAAGAAACAAAACACCTAGCCCAATGTACAGGAACAATAAAAATTAAAAGATGAAGAGAAATACTTTGCCCATAAATTCAACCAAAAGAGGGTTTCCTATCATTCCAAAAACACTTAACAGACACTATAGATACCCAAGAAGGCTTAGCAAGCATCAAATCCCACCCGACAAACACCAGACCAGGAAATAGGCAAGGCAAACTGATGTACGTGATTGTTCAGGCAAACATAGTGTATGTACGCAGCTTGCAGTGAGACAACCTATGTGCATATGAGATTGTCAAGGAAAAAGGTGTGTATATGCTTTAAAACAAGTCTAGGCAAGGGAGAAAGGCTGAAAACTCATACCCAGAGTGAACAGGAGTCGTCAAGCAATGATGCGATAAGAACCACAATAGAAACGAGAGCAATCTATGAATAACATTTCTTCAAAAACTAAGAAATAAGATTCATCCCCAATATGCTCACCAATTTTGTTATGAGGAAAATATATCTATGGCTAAGGTGAACCACAACAGACAGAAATGACTGTAGGAATCAACTCTATCCCAAAAATATGCTATATAAACTAAAGTGCAAGGAAGATAAAAAAGAGTCCTACCTCATCCAGATGCTTGATGATGTCCACCATTGAGCACTTTGACCCAAAGTTATATACCTGCAACAAGTTCTCAACAAACAAGAAAAAACAAGCATGTGGTGGCAATATAAAAGGTTGGCACATTAGATAGAATAATCCATCAATATTCATAACAAATACACCCATGGATAATAATTCATATATTTGAATGACATCAATTGCATGGGAAGAGAGTATTTCTATTAATAAATGATCAGCAGAAGTGAAAATATTACAGAATTATGTGTTGTCACGGTTTGGAACCAAGAAACTAAGTTCCTTCCAACTAGGCCTCCACCACTTCAATCCTCTAACAAAGGAAATCTCATAGAAGGGAGACAATGAGGTTATCCATCAATAAGGGAAGAGCTTGGGGGATGAACATTGTGTTCATATTTAAAGGACAAAGAGATGCATACTCAATATGAAGTAAATAATTTCTCCATAGTAATTTTTCTCTCAAAGTTGAATTCTTTTCTCCTTTTCCATAGCTCAGAATTGGCCTCTTTATAGCCTTCAAAATTAAACTGAAGGGCCAAGTTGGAACATTTCTAGTGTATGTAAGGCCAAGGATCATATATCTCCTGTCATGACATGGAAACTCGACATTTAATTTTCATTTTCTGGCACAAATACCAATCTGCGCAGGTTGTAGTGGAGCAGCCTGCGTATACACTTGTTGTATAGTGTGCAAGATGCGTACAAGTGGAAAAAAATTGTATTTTTTTCTCTGGATTTTAGTAACAGGGAAGGCAATTCTGCATAGGGAAATGGAATAAGGCCCTCTCTGCAATATTGCATAGGGTGAGGCAAATATTTCTCTAACAATCGTACAAATAACTTTGTGACTGAATGATCTTCATCCTCATCTCAGTAATTGATCACTAAGTAACAATAGATACATAATTACAGCCACACATATTACCTTGAAAAATCATACTTACAATCCAGGAACTTTGTTCTTATCATGACAACAGCTAGAAATCTATTTTTGTAAAACCTTTCTGTATAAATAGCAAAAGGATATTGAAATATGTACAAAACTTATTGTGGCTCAACAATGAATTCCTCCTTGGTTGATTCAAGCATGAGATGGCTTGAAAACTGTTGCAATATATTTCCACTCTTTTCACCAATTTCCAGTGAATATGGGTGAATATGAAATGGGATCTCAAGATCTATAGTTGGGACTAGCTCTTTTTTACATTCATAATAATCAAGCTAAAAATTAGAGTTGTCAACAAGTAGTGTATCAAAGACATGTATATCTTCTTCTAGTCCATTTTCTTTTGAAGGCATATCATAATGAAGATCATTCAAAACTTCTTGATCATCATAAAAAGTACTTTCTTCTATGCAAAATTATTCATAGAAAGTATGATTTTCATGAAAATAAAAGTCTTTACAAAGCAAAGAAAACTCATCACAACATTGTTTATAAATATTTTCAGCAGAAAAATACTCCTTACAAAAAAAATTAAGAGCAACATGAAAACCTGTCAAAGAGTTGATAATGGCATCTAGAAGAGATCGACACCAGTCATGAGTTGTTCCCTCTAATGAGAACTTGAAAATATTGATATGAACATCCTCGTGCACGATCTAAAGTCGATGAATAAAATCATGTAAATCTATCAAGTGTCCAACTGGTACTTCCCAATCTTCTTCTCTAAATATGGGAAGGCATCCTTCCCATTAATCTCTACTAGGCACTGGATTTGGAAAACCGACTATCTTTGAAAATTCACAGAAAGCATACCTCTAAGGTAGGATCTTATCCATTTCAAAATAGTGGAGTTACCATGGTGAGTCTAAAAGTGTCTAGCTTTAGTTCACGATCCAAAGTTATATATAATCATCATAGTTCACCCAAGGAAGGTGTTTGCATTGTCATCCCCGACAACGGCGCCAAAAATGTTAGCTCTAGAAGTCACACACAGATTTTTGTAGGTGTAAGACTAGTACTAATCATAATATATATGGATTAAAATGGTTTGAGTAGGTCGATCGACAAGAGTGGAAAAGAAAGGGAGAGGGAAGCAAAATGTTTGCAGAGGCATTCCATTGGGCATGGAGTCATAACATCCTACAGATCAAAGGAAATCAAACTGTATATCAGAGAAAAGGGATATATAATGATGAGTAGAAGCATAGTGAATATGAAAAAATGAAGAGAATCCATTGTACAAATATCCTTCCTGCAATAGATTAAATATTGCTTAAACAATGAACAATGATTTAATTGGCAAGCTACAACAAATCCTCTATTGTTCATGAATCCATCAATCAACGACAACTATGATCCTCAAAACCTACAATATATTCAAGCAAAAATATAACAAATAAATGGGAAAACAAAGAAGACCATCTGATAACAACTCTCATGAATCTTTAATGGAAAAAAATGTCATTACAAACAGGCCCTCGAGATTACAAATGAGAAACTAAACTGCTCCTCTAGCTCTCTCCTCTCTTGGATCATGAATCCAACCCTTTCCTTATCAAATTACACTTCATATATAATGAATGATCTCTCTATACCCTAAGGTGGTATAAACCAAGGAGCTACATAGGATCCTCCTCCATTTAGGAGTCTTGTTACAAAATATTTGAACAAAAACATAACAAATTCCTATTTTTGGGGATCTTGTCTATTGAGATAAATGCCTTTTCAAAAAGGTCATGTTGCTTGATCCGGAGATGGAACACATTTCCCTCATGTCCAAATAACTCCTAGGAAACCATTTGAACCTTCCCTGACAACTGACATCCCTCCCATAGCTCGAATTTGTCAGATTGTTAGAGTTAGCAACGCCTTTGATAGCATGCACTGTGAACTTTCTTGTAGGTAATGATTTTGACTTTTCTCCTAAACTACGAACTGGGTCGGGCTGATGAGTTGTCAACAAGTTAGAAACATCATTTTTTTTCGTCCACACCAAATTTTAGAGAAACCCATACGGGCATTCAAAATCTACGAGAAAAACAATCCTATGGTGTGTGCTAATTTCTTACAAACTATCATAAATTACCAGTTCTCAATGCCAGTGAGTTCAAGCACTGTGAAATTTCATGTAGCAGCTTGTTTCACTTTGCCAATGATTTAACATCTCAAAACTCATACCAGGTGTCTTGATATGCTGCAAAAAATCATTACATTGATATATGACTTGAGGAAAACACCAAAATTTTATAATTATGTTTTAAAACTCATATCCATCACCAAAAAGGTTGTAAAAATGCATGAAATAGAAACTTTGGCCAAAACTGATTCTCTTTTTAGGAATATAAATGTATTTATATTCTAGTTCTAGAGATTCTTCTGATATCCACCTTGTCCAACATGTATAATCCTTGCTTGGATTCTTTCTGTAATTTTTTTTTATGACAACTAGGTGTGTAAAACCATAGTACACATGAATTTAAGGTTTAAATGATAGTGCTCTATTATGCGATTTTCCCAGGTTGCGATGGAGATCATTTGAGAATGTAAGATATTTTAGTACAATCACCATGCTAGAAATCTTACTGATATATATACTATCACATATATAAACATTGTATTGATCTATGTCTATGTTTTGTCATATCGTAGCTCCACTATGTATCTTTTTTGGTTGCAATCAGTTCATGTCATGGAGGTATGGATCCATATTGTACCTATGGTGGCCATATCCTTAGTCATTATTCTCATTGATCTATATTGTATTGGTCGACAAACATTCTTTGAGTGTTCTCATATTCTGAGCATAGGCATTCCTACCTTAGAAACATAACATATATGTATATTAACTAATGATTTTTTGGAGCTTTTGTGAGGTTCTCCTACTCCAACACCCTTGCATTGAATAATTTGTAAAGTGTTTTGGACATTAGTTTCTCTTCTGACCTGTAATGTACCCAGCCTCCCATAGGTCAGGCATGCCACACCAAGAATGCACCTCTTGGCTGATTTCAAATCTCTAATAACAATTAATTAATAAATAAGCATGGAATACATACATGCAATGATCAATATTCATACTACAACATTAAAGACATACACAATATACTATGCACAAAATTAACTAGAAAGCATGCATATTATAGGTACAAATATCAGATATAATAATTTAATATGCATCGGAAATAAATACACAAGCAAAGGAAACCATATGTAATATCCCAAGGCCGAGCCCCGGTTGTAATTATGAATGTAACATGTTTTGTAGGCTAGTGAGCCAAGTGTTGTAAGCAAGGAAGCTTATGTGCTTAGTAGGCCAGGAAAGCCTAGACATTAAAGGACAAGAGCATGTTTTGTACATGTAAATATTCATAATTTAATATAAAAACATCATTGCATGTAGACCGACCATGAAGAAAGAGTTATGGGGGACTAAGCTCCACTGGGTTGGGCAAGGGAGAAGGTTGTGAGTCTAGGAAAGAAGGGATAAGATTAAGAGCCTAATAGAATAATATATTCTTATTCTAAAAGATGTAAAAGAGGATATTAGTTTATCCTAAGTTCCTTTAGGGAGAGGAAAGAGTTCCAAGTGGAGGGGGGATGTGTTCCTGGAGAGCCAAGTGTCATCCAAAATGCATGCAGATTTATGTGGGAAATTCCATCATTGTGGGGGTTCATGGAGGATTCTATCCATCTTTCCCAAGGAGTTCGCACTCACCATTCGGTCTCTCTGAGGATTCAACATTCATACTATTCTCACAAGGCTGAGGATTCTCACCATTCATACGAGGTTGGCCATCCATTACCTCGACTCGCGAATGAAATGAACAAGTGGGTAGTGATCCAGTCCATCATTGTTGAGTGCCAATAACTTGAACCTATGCAACAAACATGATTTGATACCCTCGTGACACCTATACCCTGGGGGTTTCCTGCATTTTTTCCTGTCTGTACCATTTCCCACATCCATTTTATGTTGATTCCATCACCATGCCCATGTGTTTAGGAGTGAGAGTGAAGAAGTGGATTGTCAGGCCCGTGAATAAAAGAAGCAGGTTGTCAGTCCTATGAGAAACTCTCTCTAGGTGAGAGAGTGTGCTGAGTAAGTGATTTCTCTTGGAGGGACTCCAGTAGCATCTACATATCTCTAAGAATTATTGATCCAACATGTTTTTGAAGCCCAAGGAAATGTAGGTGTAGAAGTCGATGAACTATTGGACAATGAAGGTGTACACTCCTTGGGTGGGACATGCATGTAGGGAATGAGAGTCTGTGAGTTGTGGGTGTAAGTGGATCCTTGGAGAAAATCCTTCCTGTTGTATTGTGAAACGTATATTTGTCCCTATCTAGCTTAGGAATACCTTGCTCAATGGATTTTAGTCCCAGATCATAGGTTACCCATGACTGAGAGTGATGAGAAACATGGTTTAAGGCTCAGAAGTTCATGGAAGGTCTGTACGTAGTTGGTGTACTTTAATTAAAATATAAGTACCGATTATTTGTTC
>SNQJ01S0025448.1:49548-63836 GCA_010110895.2 Picea sitchensis
CTTCCACATGAACAGGTGTATGAGCATATTATTGATGTATGTTTAATTGCATTAGATATATGTGTGTGTGTGTGAATATCAGATGTTATCTCTAATTATTTTCTGTTAAGTTTATATGTGAATATCTCTGCAAAAGATGTTTACTTCAGTGATGATGTCATCCTGGGTGGCTAGGGGTGTTACAATATGGTATTGGACAGTTATTTGGAGTAGCATAGCCCAACCTGGGTGGTTGGGAGTGTTACAATATGGTATCAAAACGTTATCTGGAGTAGCATGGCCTAACCTGGGTGGTCGGGGATGTTAAAAATTGGTATCAGAGCCATGATTTCAACATTGAACCTGGATGGGCCGTGTAAGTGGTTCATGAAGAAAAACAATTTGAAAAGGAATTGTGGTCGAGACAGACAAATATGAGTTAGGAGCACCCTTGGGTGCCAAGAGAATACCTTGGTTGTGTTATGGAGCTCAAAGGGTATAACAATTTATGGAATGGCAATGAAGAAAGAAGAAATAACAATCATTGTGTTGGGTTGCAAGGTTTGAACTTGGGGCTTAAAATCTGTGCAAAGGAAGGGCCAACTTTTCTAGCCGTCAGACCTAGAAAGAGGTGCATGAGAGTTAACCTGCAAGTCCTTCAGACTTCACAACTTCAAATTTTTTTATGTGTTATAGAGAAAAATGGGCTGAATCCCAAAGTCCCAAAGCTAAAGAACAGAAGTGGTGGGGAATGATGACATCGCTAGTAGTGATGTGGGCCTTTCCTAGACATGCCACATGCCACCACCTTAAGTGTTGACAACTGTACTATGTGGACCCTGGAAGGTAATAAAGTTCGGGTGTTCAATGTTCAGGAGAAATAGAGTGTGAAACTGTGAAATATTCCAAATCCTGAAGTCCTAAAGTGACGTGGCCTGCTTATGTCACAAAGGGTGACATGGAAACATCGGATGTGTGCCATGTCTCAATGAGTTAAGAACCTTTGGAAGACATAAATTCCATATAGAATATGACATGTGTCACCCATCTGATTGGGCCATGTGTCCGCTTCTAGTATTTGGCCATGCGGCACTCCTCTCGAGCATGGGTAATGGGGCCCCTGATGAATACATAAAGTAGTTAAAACCTTGGTGAAGAATTTATCTAGACCAGGCACATCATAACTTGACCCTGGCAGATGCGTGGCACCAGATCATGAAGTCCGAAGACTTATTAATGTGGAGGAAAGGTGTTACTATTATTATTGGGTAGAGAATTCCCAAAGGCCCAAAGGCCAGAGTTAATTCCAATCGATGGTCACAGGGGATGCATAAAGTCAGATCCCAAGAAGAAATGGTTTGTGATAAAATGAGAGGAAAAAACCTCTGAATTCCTCGAGTTCCATAGTAAATATCAGTCATTGGATGTTGGGAAGATGTGGACCATTGATCCACCCCACTTCATGAGTTCACCAATTCATCACTACAGGAGATTTGTGGAACATACCCCCCCTTTCTTTCTCTCCTCAGGGGTTTCTCAACCTCCTAGTCTAGGATTTTTTAGTCACTTGATTCAGATCGACTCTTTGAGTCCCAGCTGGAACCCAATTTGATTTTCACATGTCCCCCTTTCTCCAAAATGTGGGTTCTATCAAACCCGCGGCTCTTCCTTAGCCCCTTTGAAGAATAAATTTAACCATAGGCGCTAGCTTTCTATGTTTGTATCCTTCTCCCATGTGACCTCAGGCTATTTCTCAGGGATAAACCTAGAAAGGTGATTTGGAATTCAGTCTTCGACCTCTCTGCAACCACAAGTCCTATTTCTCGTCCCTAAACTTCGAATCAGTGAATGCAATTGGTGCGAGGATCAACAATCCCTGTCACTTCCTTAGATAAACGGTTGGTATATGGTCTAGACTTCATCTTTCAGGAGTCTTTCCACACTTCTCTCCTATTCCCTTCTATAGTACCTCTTCTCCAAAAAACATGGATCTCCTCCACGTGTCCTTCTGGATCTGACAGTCTAGATTCACTATGATATTTGTGACTTCGCGAAGATTGGCCTTTTCTCTATGCAAATCTTCCAGAACTCTATCTCATGAATATTTTGATCATTTTCCACTTGTCTTCTCCTCATGATGGATGATCACACTTCGCTTTGGAACTTTAGGACTTCGGCAAGTCCTTACTCCTGTGCACCCTTATCCCTTCATTGTCCAAGACTTGGATTTCTCTCAGCCTTCTGCACTCCTTGAAGATATTTTGTGCGCGACAACGCTAATTACTTCTAATATTTTTTTGACTTGAACCTTCAAGATTCTCGACCCTCCTGTGTGATTCAAGGACTTTCTGGTGCCTTCCTGGAAGCTCAATGCTCATACTCCTGAGCTTATAATATGAACTTACTTTTTCTTTGGCAAACTCCTTGTGCTTGATTAAGCATTCAAACGACTCTCGCAATAGCTAATTAAGTGTTGGCCTGATGCACTCCTTGCTCAGGTCTCTCTCCCATTTCCTGAAATCCTTCAGGTTTACTAAGGAAACTCCTACATTCGCTCGATTCCACACTTGCAGAGATTTCATCCCTCAGAGTGTTCAGTAACTTTGGGTCTCCCTCAAATTCGTCAACACTTCTGGACATGTTGGTTCTGTGTACTCCATGAACCTACTCAATTCCCTCCTAGAAGAGTCTTATAGAGTCTTCAAAAACTGTATTCTATGTGTACTCCTACACATATTTTCCTCCAAGGTATTCAACAACCTTGAGGTTCTCCCTTGAGTATGTGGATTATTCTGGTGTTCCCTCTTGGCATGTTCTCTTCTGACTCGAAAGAGTTCAAATATGCACTCCTTTATTTGGCTCACATAGTTTCAACACTCTATCGTTCACTCCTTTCACTTAGCCTAAAGAACCTAGAAATAATCCAACAACCTCATAGATAAAGGATTTTATCTCTATCCGCAGATGAAATTTAACACATGCATCTACAATGTAAACAAACATACACATGACATTCATAAGAAAACATCCATCACACAGGAAATTGCAAACAATGGAATATATTCTTTTGTATTAGTAATATAATGTCAATTACAATATACGAGTCTGGATTGCAACTGAGTCTCAGTTCTCAACTCTCCTCTTGGATTACATCGATTTACAAATCAATCTTCAGCCACCTATCAACAACCTCTATAGGGTATACAATACAGATATTTGTACAAGAGGGGCTCGATGAGCTTTCCCTCCAAGCTACAATAGTGGTGTCTAATCACCATTCAAAACAGCTATCTATTGAGGAAGATTACAATGAGTGGAAATCTATTCCAAATCAAATCTAGATTCCTCCAACCGTCAGCCACTTAAGGTGACCTCATCTACAGCCTGTGCAAAATCACAACTTGGCTCTTTCAACATGACATCATTAATTGGCTTTGACTACATTTAAATTTTGATTCAAATGAGAGGGTTGGTGCCTATCCCCTCCTTGAATGCGGACCAATGAGCTAAAAAAATAGCGTGTGATGAGGTGGAGCGATGCTCCTGCATCATACTCCACTGCTACAAAAATTCATGAGCTCTTGCTCATGAGCTTCCCAACTCTGTTGAAGTCCTCTTCGATCCCAAACTTTCTCCTAGAGTTTTCCTCTTGCTCCCCTGCTTGTTTTTTTCTTTTGCATCCCCACTACTCTCTTAGGTCCTCCTCTGTTCAACTCCTCCTTGCTGATAGCTTCTTTTGTTGACTTCAACATCATCTCCCTTATCTATTGTATCACCTCTTCTATCTTCTCTGTTGGCTGGCTTTTCTTATGCAATCTGCTTGGCTGCAACTCCTCATATCAGTCGATGAGAATACCAACCTAGTACCCCATGCTACGTTCATCTCTTGTGGCACTGAATGGCCACTCTAATGCAGACTCCAAAACCATAGGCTCCTTACTGAGTTGTTTCTCAACTATCTCCTATGACAGATTATCTTCTTACAGTTCTTCTGCTGGTATATATCCAGCTTACTTCACCTTCTCCTCAGACTATAACATTTCCCCTGACATGGATATTGTTAGCCCTTGGTTAAGGAAGAAAGTAAATATCAAGGAAGAAAATGGAGCAAGAGAACTTCGCAGAAGGCATAGTGATTGATACTGGGTCGAAGTGAGAAAAAGAGAAGAAAAGATGGAGTGAAGCCCAAGAAAGCTAGCCATTTGAAAAGGAGATCTAGAATGACAATTCAACAAGGAAGAAGGACCTTGGACAACTCAACAAGACAAAAAATACACTATTAGATTCTTTGGAGCACCGCATGAGAAGGAAGGAAAGACAGGCTGGAAAAGCCCTGAAAACACGGGTCAAGTTGACCTAGGGTTTTAGACACATAGGATTTTGGCATCTAGAGTTTTGACACTTAAGTTTCGGCCTAAGGATGTTGGTGAATGATTATAATGAATAAATAGAGTTATAAAGGGCCTAGGTTGGGTCGGTACAATAATGTTGTTATTGTTGTTGTTGGTATTGAGTTAGTTGAGAGAGAAGTATTGTGTGAGAGGGAGGTGTTGAGTACGAGAGCCTTCTAGATTGTAAGATCTTCAGCTGGGTGTGACTATCAACCTTGCAGCTATGTGCACAGGGATGGGAGAGGAATGAAGCAGCAGAGAGAAGATCTTCTAGCTAAGAGCACATATAAGAACTGTATGCTTTCCTAAAATATAATATACAATAGTTATGTGGATGTAGCCCTAGAGAGAGGGTGAACCACATATATTTTGTGTTGTGAGTGATTGGTATTTTGTATCTGTCATTTATATACTGTTATTGTTGTGGTAGAAATGATAGATGCATGGAATGGATCAGAGATGATAAGTAATATATGAATGTTATGTTGTTCTTGTGTGAGATCCACTTGATATTCACTTTGGTTGTAGACATCTCTATCCTGCAATCCCCTCATAGCTTATTTGGGTGAGACTGCATCTGCTTTGCAGGTGTTGCTGAAAGGGCCAGTAGCTAGGGATTGTTGGTGCGCTCTTGGAGCTCAACCCTAGGTCTGCCCCTATGCCAGCAAATGGTTCCATTACCAGGACAAGAATATTCTTGAGGAATGTGAAGGTGGTTTCCATCAAAGATAGAAATTCAAAAGTGGATAGAATATCAAGAGAAGGACTTCATTGAAGCCCAGAACAAGAACCCTAATCTTAGTTCAGAGGACTGGTTGGAGAAATATATCTTTACCGATATACACGAGACCTTCTTTGGAGGGATCCATCAAGAGCTATATGAGTGGCTAGCTAGATTAGAAGATACCCAATTCGATATCTGATCTAGACTTCCTGTGGTTTGGATATCAGAGTTGATCAAGAGGGTCAAGAGAGTTGATAACACCGTATCACAAGAAGTAGATCACTGGTTTTATGGTACCATTAGAGGGTACATCAGACATTTTTTCATTGATAGAGTAGAATCGTATAGCCAAGATGAGAGATATTTTTTCAAGGGACCTCGAGGGAAAGTTTTTTCATTTTTTGAAGCTAAGAATCAAGATGATATTGAATGAAAAGAACATATTGAAGATACAATAGATTGGTCAGATCAAGAAAGGATAGTGTTCAAAATTTTGTGCAGTGATAGAGACACAAAAGTTGGGGATTTGCGCAGTGGGAGAGTGTTTAGAGAAGTTCATATTGAGAACCTGTTTAAGAAAAACTATGGGGAGGAAGGTTTCTACAGTGGAGAAGAGGTATAACTAACACACGAGGAACATTCAGAACCTGCTAGGGAAGAAGAAGGAAGAGATGAAGAGTTTCACCAAGGAGAACCTCAAACCTCAAAAACTATGTAGACCATTGAAATAAGTATTGTTATCCTTCCTGTTGATTCAATATTAAGCAACCAAAGTAATCCTAGTCACCAAAGCATCTAGAGCACTGTCAATAGTAGTCCACCACATATTCAGTCAAGAACCCTAGGAAGATCTATGACAGATAAGATGAGACTCCCTGTCTTTAGGGGAGATGGATCTGAAGATCCTAATCAACATTGGTTCCTATGTGAAGCTGTATGGAAGATTGAAAATGTCACAGATGAAGTTGTCAAAAGAATTCAGTTCAGTACAACTCTC
The DNA here is from genome assembly GCA_010110895.2 of Picea sitchensis. Lineage (NCBI taxonomy): Eukaryota > Viridiplantae > Streptophyta > Pinopsida > Pinales > Pinaceae > Picea > Picea sitchensis. The sequence continues at coordinate 55,640 of SNQJ01S0025448.1, forward strand.
AGAGATCACGCATTGAGTTGGTACATGAAACTTGTCCAAGGAATTCCACAACCTAAGCCATTGAATAAGATCAAGAATGTGTTGATTGCAGAATTCAAGAAACCTAAGTTAGAATCCCAATGTATCACAGAGCTGAAAGAGATCAAGCAGAAGGTGGCTGACCCTATTTGGGAGTTTGATCATAGATTCAAGACCTTAACATGCCAATTGAATTTTCAGATCCCAGACGAATAGAACAAGGATTGGTTCATTGTTTCCCTTCTACCACACATCAGAGTTTCCCTGATGCAATAGAATATTGCTTCACAGGCTGAGGCGTTGGAGATTGCCATGAATATAGAATCATCCCCTATGGGAGAATCCAGCTCAGGTATGAGTCAGATCCTGAGTCAGCTAACTAGTTTGTCTCTGTAGGTCGAAGATATGAAGAAAGACAAGGGAAAATATAAAAGAGAAGACATTTGGTGTGTTAGATGCAGATCAGAAGGTCATGACAAGGAAAAATGACCTCTATTCAATGAATACTTGGCTTCTAGAGCTCCGAGCCCCTTCAAGCAAGTCACCTTACCCTGGTGTGAGGTATGCATAAACAAAAATCGTATTGGTGAGTCTTATTATATGAAAAAGTATGCTCAAACACCTACAAATTTGTACTGTACATTATGTAAGTCTGTAGGACATGATGATAGGGATTTTAGGGATTACGACCTCATGCATGAAAGGTCAAGAGACATATATAAGATCCAGGAAGAAGTACAGCAAGAAGGAAACACTACATAGTATAACTCTCCTAGGAGAGGAAACTTCAATCCTCGTGGTGGATTCAGAGGAAGAGGACAAGGAGGAGGAATCAGTCAAGGCTGAGGACAGATAATCTATTATAACTGCACACATCCTAGACACCTTGCAAGGGATTGTCAGAACCCTTGTACCACTTGCAAATACTGCAACTCGTTTGACAATGTTATAGAAGATTGTCCTCTGTTGCTAGCTAATATTTAGGAAAGAAACGGACCTTAGCAGAATCCACAAGTGAAACTGATCTATGTTGAACCTCGTGGAGAAGACCCCAGATTCGATTTTATAACTAGAGGATGCGTTTTTACAGGAGAAGACTGACTGACCCAAGGGAAGACTACAGAAGATTGAGGAATCAGGAAAGCTGCAGAGAAGACCCAAAATTTTGATGCAAAGAAAGAAAGAAAAATACTTGAGGAAGAAATAACAGAGTTCATAGGAGACCAAGGTTCTTCATCGAATACAAAACCAGAAGTCAGAGACTATGGAATTCCTCATGCATTTGATCAGTTTGCTTCGCCAAGAGGAGGAAAAGAGGTGAGCAATCTCATGGAATTTTTACATACTTGTATTAAATTGATTTAGGATGAAAGCATTATACAAGAATTACAAACTTTAATCAGACAATATGAGCAAGGAAAGATAGATCGCTTCTTGAATAGGGAATTACACCAAATCGGTAAGAAGAGAAGGACAAATAAGGAATTACATTTGAATGCTCAAATAGGAGAGTATGAGATAGACTATGTGGTCCTCGACTTTGGGTCGTAGGTCAATGTCATGATGAAGAAAACTTGGGCACAGATGGGAAAATTGAATTTGATCTATTCCCCTATCAGGCTTAGGATGGATAATCAACAAGTTGTAAGCCCCTTCAGTAGATTGGAACATGTCCCTGTGGACATTGACAGAGTCAGAACACTTGCAGATTTTGAGGTAATTGAAATAGTTGATGATAACTGTCCTTACCCTGCTCTATTAGGAATTGATTGGGATTTCAATAATTTCACTGTGGTTGATTTGAAGAAAATATGCATGACTTTTGAAAGAGATGGCCTCACGGTCATAGCACCTTTAGATCCAGATGAAGGTCAACGATCCACAGATTTCATTAGAGAAGAATACTACGCATACGAACTGGAAAACATATATAAACTAACAACCAGACAACATGATTATATTAATCCTACAACCGATGGGAATCTAAGCTAGACAAGTGACAATGCGTGTTCATTAGACTCAGAAGAAGCACTAGAGAAATGGAAGAATAATATGTATGAGGTCTCTACAAGAAGATGTTCTAGATTAACTAGAGAAGTTCCCTAGATCGACACAACAGTAAGTAACCTACCCACATTTGATGGTATGAATCCATTAGAATCCTTCCTATCAGACTTTGAAGCAATTGTACCAACACAACAGAGGTTGTTGGGAATGGATGAGGCCTTGAAAGACACACCAGAAAGATGGTGGGGGGTGCACAAAAGTAATATCACAGTCTGGACACAATGTCATACTTTGATGACAACGAGGTTCTCAGCACAACGTGAAAGCTGTGAAGTAAGATACACAGGTAGAAGCTTCCCAAAGGACCATGTGTGAAGCTGTGAAGAGGTTTGGAGTGACATTCCGCAAGAACAGTGGGTGCACAAATTCATTAACATGTTGGATACGACCCTTATTAACTGGTACCTTCAAGCAGAGTTGTGCCTCATCACTACAGATTGGGAAGGTATGACTCAGAATTTTATAACTACCGTCTTAGTTGACAGTCAATATTCATCAGTAGATAAAGCATTATAGATTGTGAGACAGAAAGTATTCAAGGAGATTTGTATCCTTCCCTTAGAACATGAAGAATATGAATGGACTACACCTCTCCAAAAACTGCAAGGTTGTTACAACATCAATACAGATGAAGACAATGATCCCAGGAAAGTGACCATCACAAAACCAGAAGACCAGAGAGATGTAGAAGGACCAAGAGTTGAGATACCAGTCATTGGACAGCCGATCAAGATTAAGAAAGTCAATATTGGAACATAGGAGACACTGAAGCTTACCAATGTCAGAGATTATTGGGATGTTGCTACCATTGACAAGATTACTGAGTTGTTGCATGAGTATCAGGACTTGTTTCCGACCAAGTTCATTGATATGAAGGGAATAAAAGGGCCTATGGGTGAGATGAGGATCCCTTTGAATCTAGATGCTAGACCAGTCAAATAGAGACCTTACAGACTAAACCCCAAATACAAGGAGAGAGTGAAGATTGAGATTGACAAAATTTTGGAAGCAGGGATTATAGAACCTGTGGAAGAATCAGAGTGGATTAGCCCTATGGTGGTGCAAGACAAGAAGACGGGTGAGATCAGGATCTGTGTAGATCTCGAGAAGATGAACGATGATTTTTTACATGACCCCTTCCCTACACCATTCACTGACAAAGTGTTAGATAACGTGGGAGGACAGGAGGTCTATTATTTTATAGATGGATTTTCAAGATACCATCAGATCTGGATTTCCAAGGAGGACCACCATAAGACCACTTTTGCCAAGGAATGGGGATCCTACCAATATACAGTGATTCCATTCGGATTGAAGAATGCCCCAGCCATATTTTCCAGGGTGGTGGTCGAAGCGTTCAAAGAATTTTTGCATAAATTTCTAGAATCATATTTTAATGACTGGACTGTGTTTAGTTTGTTGAAAAATCACATTGAATGTCTAAGGCTAATGTTGGATAAATCCAAGCAGTGTCAAATTTATTTGAATCTAAAGAAGTGCATCTTCCTCTTGCCATTTGGATTACTGTTAGGACACAATGTATGTAAGAAAGTATTGCTTGTATATCCATCCAAGATCGCTATTATAGTTGATCTACCCCCTCCTACAACAGTTAAACAGCTACGCATTGCGCTGGGACATAGTAGATATTATAGGAAGTTCATCAAAGGATATGCTCAGATTACAACACCTATGGAGAATCGTTTGAAGAAGGATTGTCAGTTTAATTGGACAGCAGAATGTCAGTAGAGATTCAACACACTAAAACAAAAAATGGTTACTGCGACCATTTTTCTCTTCCCAGATTGGACCAAAGAGTTTCATGTGCATGTCGATGCATCATCCATTGCATTGGGAGTTGTATTAGCACAACCAGGAGAAGGATACATTGACCACCCATTAGCCTTTTCTAGCAGGAAGTTATCTATAACTGAGATTAATTATACCACTACTGAAAGAGAGGGATTAGCCATGGTGTATGCACTGCAGAAACTTCACCACTATTTGTTGGGAGGAAACTTTAAAATGTTTACTAATCACTCTGCACTAATGTACCTAGTCAACATTTAAAATGTTTACTAATCACACCGCGCTAAAATACCTAGTCAATAAACCGCTGTTAGCTGAATATGCATATGGGTTGTTGCTATTTCAAGAATATGATTTTGATATCATATTAAAGCCAGGAAGAATGAACAAAGGTCCTGACCACTTATCAAGGTTGGAACATGGTGAAGAGCCAACCAGTTTAGAGGATGCACTATTGGATGCACAACGACTAGCCATTAGAAAGATTGATGACCACTTTGTAGAAATAGTGCAGTTCCTGTCAATCGGAATGGAACCCAGTGAGTATACAATTCCTCAGAAGAAATAGTTAGTGGTGCACGCTACCAATTTCTCACTTATAGTTGGACATATATACAAGATGGGACTAGATGAAATCTTGCGAAGGTGTGTTATAGAGGAAGAACGACCGCTACTCCTCACAGAAGCTCATGAAGGCATCAGAGGAGGAAATTATGGAGGGAAAGAAACTACGCATAAGGTTCTTAGAGTTGGCCTTTGGTGGACTACCTTACATAGAGATGCTAAAGACTATTCCAAAGCCTGTGATGTATGCCAAAGGGTTGGGAAACCATCCAGAAGAGATGAAATTCCGATAGCACCACAACTGACACTACAAGCATTCAAAAAATGGGCCATTGACTTCGTTGGACCTATAAACCCACCAGGAAATCACACAAGAGAAAGGTACATAAATACAACAACAAAGTACTTAACCAGATGGGCCGAAGCTAGATTAGTTAAGGACTATAGTGCAACTACAACTGCCTGCTTCATATTTGATGACATCATCACCAGGTTTGGATGCCAAAAGATCCTTATGCGTGATCAAGGTACACATTTCCTCAATAACACAGTTGAATCCCTGACTGAATAATTTGCAGTCCACCATCAGAAGAGCACACTGTACCATCCACAAGCCAATGGGATAGTTGAAGCATTCAACAAGAGTTTGGAAACAACACTAACCAAGATTTGTTGTGTGAACAGAGATGATTGAGATTTAAGAGTACCAACAGTGTTATGGGCCTATAGAACCACTTGCAATAAGCTAACAATGAAGACCACTTTTAAGTTGGTATATGGTCTTGAAGATGTTGTTCCAATGGAATATTTGGTACCAGGCCTAAGAATTGTTGCCTTTACAAATATGGATGACATTGGAGTTGTTCAAGAGAGGCTCTCACAGTTGGTTGAATTCGAAGAAGACAGATTCATTGTAATATTCCATCAGTAGGTTCAAAAGGAAAGAGAAAAGGCTTATCATGACAAGAACATCAAGAAGAAGGCATTTAGATAAGGAGTCTAGTGCCAGTCTATGACAGCAAGTTCATAAAACATCTTGGAAAATTTAGAATGCATTGGCTCAGACCAAATGAGATCACCTATGTCATAAAAGGAGGAGCTGCACAACTGAAGACATTAAAGCGAGAATGGATGGAAGGATTAGTGAATGGGAGTCGACTGAAGTTGTACTATGACAACCACCTACCTCATAGATCTAAGTGAAAACATGAAGAAAAGGGTCTAGGTACTAGGTGCAGTTGAAACTGGGTACCAGACATAGAAAAGACAGTCTGCACAGGGAAGAAGAGAAAGCAAAAAGCAGAAATCAAAGGCTACACTTCACAATCCGAAGTCAAAGTACAACAAAAATATCAGATCTGAAGTGCCTCAGGATGAGTCACAAGTGAGTGTTTGGGGCGTGTTGGCCATTGGTTAAGGAAGCAAGCGAAGATCAAGGAATAAAAGGGAGCAAGCGAACTTCGGAGAAGGCACAGTGACTGATACTGGGTCGAAGTGAGAAAAAGAGTAGAAAAGATGGAGCGAAGCCTGAGAAAGAAAGTTTTTGGAAAAGGAGATTGAGAATGACAAGACAACAAGGAAGAAGGACCATGGACAACTTATCAAGAGGAAAAATCCATCGTTAGATGATTTGGAGCACCGTGTGAGAAGGAAGGAAATATAGGTTGGCGAAGCCCTAAAAACACGGGTCAATCTGACCTAGGGTTTGGACACCTATGGTTTTGGCATCTAGGGTTTTACACTTAGATTTCAGCCTAAGGATATTGGTGAATGATTTTAATGTATAAATAGAGGTCTAAAGGGCCTAGGTTGGGTCGGTACGATAATGTTATTATTGTTGTTGTTGGTATTGAGTTAGTTGAGAGAGGAGTATTGTGTGAAAGTGTTAAGGTCCTAACTCGCACATAGGTAGATCAATGTATTCAGATGTAATAAAGGTCAATATTAATAAGGCCTTTCAAAAAAATAGAATAAGGCGGATGTAAGAAGACCTAATAGAAGCTTCCACTTTTAGAAGGATATTCCTCTAGATGCTTCTCTTAATAGACATATTTAGTATAAATAAGGGGTGAGGGTATGAGAACCCTAGCTTCGAGATTATTGTAACAGAGCGTTGCTCGACTGGAGGTTGCCCCCTCGAAGAGGCCTGTGAACATTTATTTCTGAATCAAAGTGTTTTTTCTATTGCCATTTTGTATATCATTTCTGTGTATTGTGAAGATTATGCTGGATATTTTACTCTTATTCTACCATTTCTAGCATTTTATTTCTGTTCTGCATATTTTATATATCTGGTATCTTGCAAGTGGTATCAGAGCACTTTCCTTGGCATAAATTGTGGGTATTTTTTTTCAGGGTAGAGACGTATTCCAGCGTCTTTAATCCACAGAGATCTGTCGTTACACGCATAAACCCATGGTTGAGAGATTTATACATGCAGGAAATACAAGTGGTTCTTAAGCGCACATCTATTGGCCACCCTTGTAACCCCTATTGGTACCCCTTCGAGTGGTAGCACATCATACATCACCTGTGTACAGATCGGCCTAGATTTCCTAAATCCCTCTATAGATAAACCTATCGGCCGCTGGACTGCTATAGTTTCACCGAGAACAACACTCGGGAAGATACTCTCTAGTACTTGGGTAGTCGGGTAGTACGGCTAAGGGTACAGTCTATCCTCCTTAATTAGTGCCCTAAGATATTGGTCTGAGTACTACTGTTGGACCTCACACGTATATCAGAGAGCTATAGCACAAGGCAAACCCTTGTCTATAGAACCTTTGAATACCTAACCCTTGGGGAACATAAACAACAACATAAACAAATTAAACCAGCGAGATCTATTGACGTGCATCTGTGTTCGCGTTACTAAGTAAATACTCTCTGGTTCAGAATTTGGGGATTTCAGCACTGCAGCATTCTTCAGACTCATCTCTTCTCCCTTATCACATTCATCCATATCATTTTTCTGCAAAAAAAATTTACCCCGCCCGCCCCCTTTCCAGTTCACCCGTCATCATGGCCCATACCCGTAGCCAAAAACTAGAGTCTCGCTTCAACACCTTGCAATCTGATTTCCTTGAGACCCAACAAGAAGTGCAACAACTCAGTGCTACTATTGCCTACTGTGATTCCTCCATAAATGCATCCGTAAATGTAGTCGTGCATTCCGCAATGGCGGAAGTCAAACACGAACTGACCACCTAGCTTGAATCTGTCTTTGCATCACTCTGCACCAAACTCAAAATCCCTATCGATGACTTTTCCTGATGCACATAAAAAGACTGAAGGTGAAACTTCTTCCCATTCCTTTCAACCCCATCACTTTCAAAGGGACATACGCCTTTCGCAGGTGTGTTGTAGGAAAATCTGCCTGCGGACAAGTAGATCAACCTCTAAGGTTTGACCTTAACCCTAGACATAAAAGTGCTTATCATGGACACTGAATTTATTTCGAATCTATCTAAGCCTAATGCATGAGAAGGAAGAGTAACAGGAGTACCTCTTAACCGACGTTTGTCCCTGCACGCTCCGAGTTGCGCTCCAATCCTTTGCTCCTCGGTGAGGTCTGTGGACAAATCAAGATACGGCCGCTTCCTACTCTATTGACATTAGCTTGAAAACAGATCTATCACTGAATGATAAGTTCATGTGGCGTCAGACACAAACTAGAAAGAAACAGGCCAAGCGTGTCATATTAATGAGAATAACGACAGCAGTACTTACAATCGTAGAT
>SNQJ01S0025448.1:63846-76074 GCA_010110895.2 Picea sitchensis
AGTCACATATATGAGATACACAGAGATAGATATTTCTCGAGGAAACCCATAAAGGGTAAAAACCTCTTCTTCTTTATATGATAAGTATTATTTACATTATTTACATTATCATACATATGAGAACCAACTCATTGTGAGGAAACAACCTCTATTTTTGCAAGCTGCAACTTGCTGAGAGCACCAAATCTCTATTTTCTCTAGCACCCACTAGAAGGAAGCACCAACTCCTTAGTTTCTCTATCACCAACTAGAAGGAAGCACCCACTCCCTGGTCTCTCTAGCACCAACTAAAAGGAAGCTACAACTCCCTGTGTTCAAGCATCCACTTGAACTTTTGAGGACACCCGTCCTCCCTAGCACCTCCCTACTGCCCTGACTTATGAATATGTGTTACTGAAACTTATTGGAGTGATTTAATGTTCAAACAATAGCTTACCGATCTCATCACTATTCTGCAAGGTTTTTCTACTCTGTCTACCTCATTGTCTTCCTGCATGCATCCATTGCACTATCTGTTTTTTTGACTGTTGTGCTCTTTGCACAATTCCCATTTAATGCACCTTTTGTATTTTGTCCATCTCAGCTATTTCACCTCACCTCCTTCTTCACCCTTGCATCACTCACAACAACAACAACAACTTTCTCTTATTTTCTCCACATTATTATATATCCTGTGCATAGTGTGCATGCTCTGTATGCAATTGTTCTGTATCCTCTACATGTCAACTGCTCTGCCTGCTCATCATGGAAACTCTTCAGATTCTCTGTTTGTTGAGCCCATATTTCCATCATCACTGGGTGTCATGATCAAATTCCTTCGCATCACTAGAAGTTGAGATTCTTCATGTTCTGTTCCCCTCGACCTCAACCTCTTTGTCGCATTTAATGGCTCCACCACTCTTCCAGCTGTCATCGGCCTCCATGAATAGTATTTTCTCCTACTGGAAGATTCCTTCTGACCCTTCAGTTCCTCCAAAAATCACACATAAGTCTCTTCGAGTCCTCTGGAAGAAACCATTAGTGGTCTCTAGCAGTTACACTGAGAAGTGAAACAGTAGCCCTCTGATCTTCTTCAGTTTCATCTGCACCATTGGATTCACTTCTCTAAATCTTGTGTCCATTTTGGCATTCCTCTCTTGAGCATTTCGGGATCATCGTGGTGGAGGATTTTAGTTCTCTCCATTTCCCAACCCCCAAAACTCTGAAAAGGAGCTTGTCTTCACTAACTCCTTCCCCCATCTTTCGCCGATGTGACCAATGGCTATGACCTCGGGCTAAGCCTAAACTTGTTTCGCATTTCGGCATTTCGACACTCTTGTTGTTAGGTTTCTCTACTTTCCAATTCACAGTCCCCGAAACTCCGAAACAAAATATTAACTCTTTGACGATGTGACCAACGGCTGTGACCACAGCCTTAGTTGAAACCGCATTTCGCAATTTCACGTTTCGGCATTTCAGCACTCCTATGGTGAAAAAACTTGACATATCCAACTCCTGGTATCCGAACATCCGGTATGTAGTGTATGACATTTTGTGACTTCGGGTTTCACGATTTTGGGACTCATGTGATGAGAGTCTTTGTCATTTCCATCTCCCAGTATCCAAAATCCTGGTATCTAATACTTCAAAATTGAGTTGGATCAATGGTCCACGATCTCCTCGAACCAATGGCTCAAATCATTTCGCCATTTCGCATTTCGCGATTTCGGGACTCTTGTTGAGGAGAGTCTCTGACATCTCCATCTCCCGATAGCCGAAATCCCGGTATTCAATACTTTGAGTGGTGCACCTGTTTCTCAATTTCGGGGTTTCACATTTCGCGACTTCAATACTCCTGTGTTGGAGAGTTCTCAACTCTTTACTTCTCCATCTCCCGGTAACCGAAATCCCGATATTCAATACTTCGAGTGGTGCGCCTATTTCATGATTTTGGGGTTTCACATTTCGCGACTTCAGGACTCCTGTGTTGGAGAGTTCTCGACTTTTGACTTCTCCATCTCCCGGTAACCGAACCTCCAAAATGGAGTCTTCGTTGAGGTGCCTGTTTTGGATTTTTCAGGGTTTCACATGTCACCTTGCTCGTTAAAGAGCGTCTAGGTTCTCCTGGATCCAATGCCAGTCGTACCTCTGGCTCGGATATGACATTCATCGAGAAATATCAATGAGATCCATCATTGCATACTCTTATCTTGTTGAGCTTGCTTTGCATCGGCATCCCAAAAGACTTCTGGAGCCTGCCGGACACATCCTTCCTATACTCAAGCCATCATCATTGTTGTACTTTCCATCAATGACAAGCATACACTGCCTATAAAACATGCCAACAATGAGCTCCATGAGCACATAATATACTATCTTAGTTGAACTTTACTCACTTATGAACTTAATTACTCTCACATCAAAAAGCTATCTTTGGCTACTGTTCATGGAGTCCAATGTTTCTGTCATTATATATTGCTTTTCAAGACTACCATGGTTGCAAATCTCAATCAATTTAAATACATCCTTCCCAGGCATATCATAGGGGGGAATATAACAAATGGTTTGTCATTTTAAAAGAGTTTGATTTCGATTTCACTTCTGCAAAATCCAAGAAATCCCTAGTCTTCGCAAAGTTAATTATCCACATTGATTTGTTTGCAAACAAACACATTTTTCTTGTCTCGTCATCTGACTCTCATGAGATGACTGATGGCGTATAAGATACCAAGATAATAAATATACTATCATCGGTGACACTTTGTATCATTGAGGAATAGATGATATCTTGCATCGTTGTTTAACTCACAAAGAAGTTGAGTTTATTATGAATGATTTCCACAATGGGGCTTGTGGTGTTCATCTATCAGGTCTTGCGACAACCCAAAATTTTTTGTGATCCGGTTATTTATGGTCTACTATATTTAAAGATTGTATTGAGGAGGTTAAGAAGTACCACCCCTATTAGTTGTTCACTCAGAAAATGTGCTCGCATCCAACCCCTCTTCCCCTAGTCATTACCGTCGATCCCTTAACCAAGTGGGGGGTAGACTTTGTCGATTACAACCCAACTTTGACTCAGGGGAATCAACACATTATCGTGGCCATTGACTACTTTACTAAGTGGGTCGAGGCCATGCGCACTGTTAAATCCAATGGGAAGACTACATCCTTCTTTGTATTCAACCAAATTATAGCCTGGTTCAATATCTTGAGTGATATTGTCACTGATCATGGCAGCCACTTTCATAATGAAATGATGGAAGAACCAATAGATAAGATGGGGTTTAAACATGGTCATTCTTTTCCTTACTACCCCCAGGAAAGTGGAAAAGTAGAGGTCGTCAACAAGTCTCTCAAGACCATTTTGCAAAAAACTGTCAGTCAGAGTAAATATGACTGGCACATCATGCTTTATCCTGCACTCTGGTCATACCAAACCTCGGTCAAGACTACCAATGAATTTTCACCTTTCCAGTTAGTAGATGGTGTGGAGTCAATTTTACTTATTGAATGTGAAATCCATTCTCTTAAGTTGGCATTCACTCTCCTACCTGACCGTTTCGATCTCAAGCGACGCCTTGTACACCTAGAGAGTCTCGATGAGCAATGTCTAGATGCCTCTATGACTATCGAGGCGAATAAAATACTTGTCAAGATATAGTACGATAATTTTGTATGTCTTTAGTTGTATGCTGAGGGTGACTTGGTCCTCTTGTATGATCAAGCCAAATAACCACTGGGAGAAGGCAAGTTTAAAACCATGTGGCACGGTCCTTACATCATGCGACACGTTTTAGAAAAAAGAGCCTATGAGTTAGAATATTGTGAAGGGAGTAAGTTGGCCGAGCCCATAAATGGGCTCTACCTGAAAATATATTACGCTTGAGCCCCAAGCTTGGGTATAAATCTTTCTATACTAATGTAATTTATTGTATATATCTCTTTTCTTTGCGTCTTCGGGTTTCTCATCGAGTTTTCACTTGGTTGACAAATATCAATGGAGTCTTCGGTCTACTTAGGATATGAAGATGGAGCCAGTCGTCATACACAGAACTTGTCTTCCACTGCTTGGGTGGTTTAATCACCCGAGGGTCTACTGGTGTCTTCATGTGGCATATGCCTAGGGCCATCCATGAACAATATGGCTAAATATAACATTGTTATAGAACTTTTGTGCGATGCTATCTCACATGGAATTCGCTCATTAGAAGTTCGCCTAGATTCCTAGTTAGTAGTACGCCAGTTGAATGACTGTTACCGCATGTGTGATCCTACTTTACTCTGATGATTCCTATGGGTACGTCTCTTAGAATAACAATTTGATTTTATTACATATTATCATATTCCTAGGAGTTCTGATCATCTACTCGATGCTTATGCTAATTTCATTTTAGATTAGCATTTGTCACATAAGCAAAGAAAACCATCTCATCAATGTACACATTATAAAATATAAGTAAAGCCAAAGATCCATTTTTTATATATTTAAAAAACAATATGGTGTTTATAGTACAAAATTGAGGCTAATACCCTCAATAAACATATACATTTGGTATTACAATATCCCACGACATCTACGCTTGTGGCGCCAGATGTGTGTCATGGTAGAAAACCACAGTGTTTGCAAGACACTGAAAGATTCGTACCCATGCCCTGGGTACACTAACCACCTGTCATTGCATGGCTTCAGGAATATCCTCTACCTAAAACATGGGTATCCTATGAGTCAAACGCGACAGGTTTCCTTGCACATTTTGTAGGACCCTCTCGGCTTCTCCTACCGCATCCCTCGTCTCCCTGGTTCCTCCGTTGATGTCGAGAGAAGCCTTCTAGCCATCGTGGACCCACGTCTACATTACGCAAATGTCTAGTCAATACTTAAGAACCATCCAAAAATATTTTTGTCCTAATTATACAAAAACACAAAAAAATGAAATATGTAAAAACATTTTGACATACCTATGTCACCGTAGGCGGTCCTTGGTAGGAGTGGCATGTATGGATATCCTATAAAATTGATCCCCTCATAGGAATAGTCATCTAGAGAGATGACCTTTCGCCACCACCAGTAGAATAAATCCTCGTTCTAGGGTGTCGGCACCCTACCTCTCCCCTGCCATCTCATCACCTCGTTCAACCATGCGATGGCTAGATCACAAGGTCATCTAGGAAGAATCTCAACTCTAGTTCCTAGACATGGAACCCGCTTCAAAATGAAACTGCATAGGATAAAGGCAAACCCAAAATTTCTTTTACTCCCCTGTTTTCACTTTGACAACTGGCTCTTCATATTTTCCAATAGTGAGGTACACCATTCATATACTGTGGGTTTCGTACACTACACTACGTAGAAAATGAGCATCCTTGATGTCTGGTGCAGTGAGGGCAAACCTATGATCCTGGTCAATGCTAGGACAATAATATTCAAACTGAGATTGTCTATTGCCCGGATAGGGACTTTCCTCCCTACCTTAGTAGTCCCCGCTACACAATGGGAATCAATATATTCTTCTATATTGATCCCACTCCCTAATCCTCATGATTTGAGGTTTACAACCTCTCCCTGGCGTGATAGACTAGTCAAAAATTAAATGTCCTCTACTTCAATTCTCAATGGTTTCCCATCGAGATTGAAGCTCTCACTCATAGGATCCCATTAACCCACCAACATCTCCAAAAACCTCACCAGGATCTCATTTCGTTGAGCACCCAAAAATTATACAAACCACATCATTTTAAGGCCATTTGGGCCCACGGATCTCGATCTACAACAAAATCAACCTCCTCGTGCTCTCTCTCTCTCCATTCAAGAACCATCTTGTCAAAGACAAATACAATTTTGAGTTAGAACACTTCAAAATGATCGTTTGTGTTCCTATACGCAGCCTACTTCACATACAGGCATGTGTAGGGCTTGATATACACCCCCTGTAGTTCACACAAGAGTGTATACCTAGTTGTATACATGACCTGATCAAAGTTAGCCTGCGTACATCGAAATCTACACTTTGCAACCTCAATAACTAAAAATTTAGAACCTAATTCAAAATTTTAATCCACTAAAATTGAAGAGGAAGAGAACAAGAATTACCTGATCCAGATGACTCGTGATTGCGTTTCCTGATGCTCTCGCAATCGTCGTTTGAATCTCAAAGGTATTTTGGTCCAATTTTCACTAGTTGGGTAAAAAATCAAAATGGTATAGTAATTTTGATTTTGTTACTATTTATAAATTATTTTACCCACTTTATATAGTTTTGCAATTTTTTTTCACCTAATGGACTAATACAAAGGTGGATCGAGTTGGTTTCTGTAGTTTTAGCCTGGGATTCTTGCATATTTCAGCATTATGTTGGCCGTTTGTCACCACGGGTAGGTATTTTCATTACACAACATATACAATAGGTATCCACTCCATTATGCATTCTCACATTATCCTATAGCTGTCACTCTTTATGCCCTAGGTACGAACCCATTTGTTTCAACACAGAACCTTCCATCTGCTATAAAGTCCTGTCATTATCAAGTGGTAGAGACTTACCAAACGTGGGTTCCCTAGTTAGATCCCCTACTGCATTTGGTGCCCATGCAAAGATTTTTTCCATAGGATCAGGAGTCCCTAATAGATAAATAATGACTTGACGTTGAGCCTCATTTCTCACTCATAAACATGCGACCTTATACCGCATGGACTCAAAAATGAGTTTAGTTTAAGATCTTTTCCAACTCACCTTTAAAAAGAAAAAATATTTTCGAGTGATTTGTCCCTTTAACACTCATTAAATTGGACTTGAAAGGTCACGAGTCCTAGTTAATCTCTTTTCCAACTTGTTATCAAAAAGTGAAAATATTTCCGAGTGAACTTGTCTCTTTCACACTCATAAAATTGGTTTCGAAAAGACTTCTATTTGGCACAAGTTTATCCCTTTTCCACACCAAGTAGACTAGAAGACATAAAAAAGGACATTTTTTGGCATTATGTTGTGATTTCATCTCATGCCATTTCT
Organism: Picea sitchensis; assembly: GCA_010110895.2. Taxonomy (NCBI): domain Eukaryota; kingdom Viridiplantae; phylum Streptophyta; class Pinopsida; order Pinales; family Pinaceae; genus Picea; species Picea sitchensis. The sequence continues at coordinate 70,836 of SNQJ01S0025448.1, forward strand.
TGCAGTATTGAGCCTATAGTTGGTTCTCAGTTTGCGTTATAAACCATTTGCCTCAACAATTTTTCATCGTCAGCCAAGGAGAGTCGTGTTTATATCCTTCACAATTTGACACCCTATACCCAGGATAGAACATTCCCCTGAGTGCCCATCTCCCGCATGCACTTCCCTGCATTGATCATAGGTATATTCCACTGTTGGAACTATTTTTCCTTACTTACGACACTCATTTCCTCCCTCTGTGTCATAGAATTCATTTTTTCTATGAAAAAAAAAAAGGTGGGAGGAGTATTATCTTGTATCGACAACAATCATGTCAATTTTTGAACATAACACAAAAGTTATTTTGAGTCTATTCTTGAACATAACACAAAGTTATTTGAGTCTATTCATCATAATTTCAGGATTAGCATGGCCCTAGGAAGTTGAGCTCATTACAGAGTCTTCTCTACCGACTGGTTACTCTTCCAGTCCCCATAGAGAATATCATTAATCCCTCCTGCATCTCATGGTTTCATCATCAGGTCTATGCTGTCAGAGTCCTCCATATGTTTCATGCTCTTGTTCAAATAAATATTATCAACCTGTGTCAACCACTCCTAAAAAATATTGACTTTGCATGCCATCCATACCCTCAGTTTGTCTCAGAATCACATGATATTGTAGTGCTATCATGCACCCTAGACCTACTTTCATCATTGGTAGTTAACCTTGAACGCAACAGTCAACATTTCATCATTGGTCGTTAACTAGGTGGTTTCCATTGTGTTCGACGACAAGACATCTCTTCACGCATTGGGATTTGTGTAGTTTCTTGGATTCCATTAGCCTTATTGGTGGTTTCCTCGCCTTTGTCAGTAGTTTTCATCATTGGATGCCATTCATAGGGTCTTTTTCGTGTATAGTTTTCACTTGCGACACATGAAAGATTCATAGGGTCGTTGGTTTGTGAGCATGTTCTTCATCCGATTTCCACCAAATCATGAAGCTCCTACTTTGTACCTTGTTCCGACTGATAAGAGATGCCTTAATTGTCTCCTTTCAACGAGTCTCTTTCCATCGAATTCAAACCATTTATTCTGGAAATGGGACCTAGATTCTGATGCAAGAGCATCGTACAGAGCCAAAAGCACACGCCTAGCAAAGGAGCAGCTGGAAAGCACAACACACATTTTGCACATTTTGAAATGTTTTGAAAGTTTAAAGGAGAGGATATTAATGCATTAGCTAGGAGGCATACTTGCATTTTTATCTAGATGTTGTAAACAGATCATGAGCGATTTTCTCTCATCTATCACTGTAAAAGGAATTTAAGCCCAGTTAATGAAAGTAGGTAGGTTTGAATTAATAGATTAGATAGATTAAAGAATAGGAGGGAAAACGGATATAGACACCCTCACCATTGTATCATTGTATTGTTGTATCATTAGCATATAATAGAAGAGAGTTGTAGTAGAGAGCTATAGAGAAGAACCCATATACAGGAGCACTTGAGTTAATATATGAAGCTTTGACTCAAATTATCATGGTGTTATGATGCCTACTATTTACATTCGCTGAATATTATTCTTACAGTTGTTTTATTCTCTCTGTTATGCATTTGTTGTTATGTTGTGTTGAATGTATGATTTCATGTTGAATGTATGAAGTCTGAGAGAGGAAAAGAATGAGTTTCAATTGTTTCTCATCCTGAGAGAAGTTCCTGCAAGGAGTGCAATGAAATGTCCTCAAGGTGTGCGTTGACGAAGGTCTGAGTTTTATCTCAGAAAGATCAGGAGGGATTCTGTTGTTCTCATTCCAGTAGAAGTGCAAGTGAAGCACCAAATCCGTGTAAGGTGTGCATAGGCTAGTTGAAGCCTTAGAATTTATCAACTAAGGTTGAAGAGTGGAGGACTATTGTTTCAGAGAGTGCATAGAGTTGAAGAATCAAATACATAGAAGTATTTGAAAGATTTGCCGTAAGGAGTGAGTGCAGGAGTCCTTTAGGAGACTCGAGTTCACGAGTAAAATCTTGGGAGGATCAACACCTTTGAAGTATTCAAAGGAAGTTGGGGAGATGAATCATCCCATAGAAGGTTAAGTTTAGGTGGAAGAGATTGAATGGTCGAAATTATATGTGGAGAACTCGCAAAGTCCTAAGGACCATAGGATCCAGAGGAGTTGCAGGGTGGATAAAGGTTGGACGAATCCATTCCGTTGGTTTTCAAGATTCAACGTTGACCATTGATTGCAATTTGTCTGAGCCATCAGATTATTTCGATATTTCGAGAGTCCTGACAACAAGGAGTCAGGAAAAGTGGAGTGAAAATCCCGAAGTCGCGAGTCGCGATAGGATTTTGGCGTGGAATTTCAGGATTTTGGCACTTTGGGTGTCGGGAAGCAGAGGAGGCAGCGTTTTGGGGTCGAGAGTTTCAAATTCCCGATACTCAAAAGCCCGAAAGAATGCAGATTGTGGGATTGAAGGGAGACGTATAGTCGTTGATCCCACAAAGGTACCATTTCAGAAGTTTGGGGTTTCGAAGTGGAAGAGGAACACCTGTCAGAGGTTTGTTCAAGTCTCGAGCACCGGGAAACTTGAGTGATAGGTGGAAAGAATTCGCATCAGAGACAGAGTATAGTGAGGAAGACAAGTGGCGTGTACTCGTCGCAGGGTGGAGTCAAAACTTAATTGACTACTTTGGGGTTTCGGAGGTTGGTGTGATGGGAGACTTGCATGTAGATTCGCGAAGTCGTGAAGTCTGAAACTCCAAATCGGCGAAAAGTTTCATTGGGAATTGAACTTTGCTGAACGCATCGAGGTTTGGCATTTCGGCAGTTTCGAAGACAAGAGTTGAGGTCTTTACATCATAATTCTCGAATTCGTGAAACATGATGTGCCTTCGGAGTAAAGGTTGTGGTCACTGAAGAAGTCGATGTTTCGATATTTCGAGAATAAAAGTTTTGGGAGGTCGGGAAACTCGCTGCTGTGTATTTTCGTGAGTCAAGATATCCTGAAGAGCGAAAGGTGAAATTCCCGAAAGGATTGAAGGAAAATAGTTGTGGGCCCAATCAGCTTTCTGGTTTTCGGGAGTAAACAGGTGGAGTTGCATGGTCACACAACTTCTGAAATTGCAAAACGGATAACACTGAAAGGTGGGCCCCACAATCCGTTAGAGGATGTGAGGCATGTGTTCGACACATTGAAGGAGTGAACCTTCGTTGACATTTTGGTATTTCAGAAATTCAAGTTTTCGAAGGTTGAAGAGTCAGAACCTCAACAATAGGAATTGTGAAATTTGAAATCCCGAAAGGAAAGGAAAAGCTACGATCACGTATTGTTGGTCAGGAGATTTGGGTTGATGCCTTGTGTTTGATCACTTGGGCATACCTATAAGGACCTGTGGAAAACACTTTTGTGTGTGTGGGATTTCTTGTGGAGGAATCAAAAAGTAAATTTGACTGAGGGGCATATTTATTATGATCCTGTGTGGAGCTTGGCCTAGGGGTTGGGGGTTTGCACCATTTGGTATCAGAGAAGAAATTTGTCTGTATATTGCAGGTAGAGGAGACAGCAGAAGGGAAAGGAATACTTTGATACACACCATTTGGTATCAGAGCCCAGAATAAATATTTTCTTTCTGTAGCAGAGAAAAGAGGAACATTTTACATCCATGTCGCCAAGAAGAAGGGACAGGTGGGTGGTGATGCCTAATCCAACAGTGGAAAGGGAAATGCGCGAGCTACGTGCCAGGTTTGATGACACAATTGATGCTGGGGATATCAATGAGGCTGAAAATGAAAATGAAGCTGGAAACGAAGGAGAAGAAGTCGTAGTCGAAGATGCTGCAGATGAACATCTATTCAAGGTTGTTGCGAGGATAGGTGTCAGAGAAAAGATGGAGATTCCCATGTATGAGGGAAACTTGGATGTTGAAGAGCTTCTAGACTAGATTAGAGCTCTGGATAAATACTTCGACTATGAGGATGTCAAGGAAGATAAGAAAGTCAAACATGCCATCACGAGACTTAAAGCACATGCAACACTATTGTGGGATGAACTGCAGGCTGATTGACGTTGCAAAGGCAAGCAAAAAATCAAAAGCTGAGATAGAATGGTTACGAAGATGAAATCCAAATTCATACCCAAGGATTATCAAATTACTCTGTTTCGGAGGATGTAGACTTTGAGACAGAATTTGGGTTCAGTGAAAGATTACACTGAAGAATTCTACAAGATAAACATCAGGGCAAGTCATCGGGAAAGCGATGATGAAAAGGTTTCCAGGTACATGAATGGTCTGAGATATGACATTCAATATGAGATGAGCATGATGAACCTTCGGACTGTAGAGGATGCTTATCATATGGCTCTGAAAGCTGAAGAGAAGCTGAGCCAAAAATAAGGTCAAAGAGGCCGAGGCAGAAGTCAAGCCAGAGGCAAAACAATTGCTCAAGACATAACTTAGAAATATAAAGAAGAGGGAAAGAAACCTCAAACCCAACATGAGAGAGGAGGAAGCTCATAGTGAGGACAGTATGCTGATAGAAATACTTTTCCTCGAACCAGAGGACGAGGAAGAGGCAGAGGTGGTGAAGTGAAATGCTTTGTCTATGGAAAAATTAGACATAAATCATATGAGTGACCAGATAAGAAGAAATATGGTGGTGAAACTCACATTTATGAAGATCAAGGATGGAATTTTGAGGCAGAAGATGTTGAGGGAGGAATATCCTTAATGATGAGGAAATTTCTCTTGAAGCCATAGTAGGAGGCAGAGAACCCAACCCAAAGAAATAGTCTGTTTCAGACTGCTTGCAAGACCAAAGACAGGGTATGCAAGGTCATCGTGGACAGCGGTAGCACAAAAAATCTTGTATCTACAGAGATGGTAGAAAATATGGAGCTGGAGATTGTTGCACATCCAAGCCCATACTGTAGTGTACCAATTGCTCTGATACCAATTTGTAGTGTACCCGTTCACTGCCGAGGTTTCCAAACCTCTCAATTTACCATTATACATGAATGTTTACGTAATTGGTACAGGAATTATAAGCACATTCATTTAACACAATTAAACACACTTAATTCTCAGAGTAAAACATATGGGTACTGCTATAATTAAACCAGTCATGGAATTCAGCAGCACTTCATTTACACACAGTGGAAAACATGATAATATATACAGCAAAGTCGTGCCAAACATGTTCAAAACATAATTCAGAATACTTATCTTTTATCAGCTGTAGAAAACACCAACCAAGT
>SNQJ01S0025448.1:76084-96534 GCA_010110895.2 Picea sitchensis
GCACTGGTGGTATTTATATTTTATTAATTGACCTGCATACATACAAGTATATCACAGGCTCCTCGCCTTCAACACTTAGGCTCCCTGGCCTAACAAAACTCATAAGCCTACAACTTATACAAAACTTCGCTCACCAGCCTATAGAACATATTTACAATCTCTTTCAGAGCATGGTTTACATCGGGGCTCGGCCTTGGGGACACTACACATACAGAGTTTCATGGCTACAAAAAGGACATCAGGTAAATGTCACTAATCAATGTTTAGTTGAATTTAAAATAGGAGGATATAAGGATGAAATCTTATGTGATGTCATTCCCATGGATGTTGTTCATTTATTGTTGGTTAGACCGTGGAAATATAACATAAACATGATTCATGATGGGAGAAATAACACGTATACCCTGGAGAAAAATGGTAGGACTCATATGTTGTTGTTGATTAAAGATAAAGAGGTGGAAACAGAAAAAAGCAACACTGTACTTCTCATGAGTGGGAAGGAACTTCTTAATGAGGTTAAGAAGAAGGAAGACACACAATTTATTGTGGTCAGGAAGCCTAATATTGTTTTGACCAGTACCAGGATAGATGATTTACCAGAAGAAATCCAGGAGTTGTTGAAAGAGTTTGCTAATATAGTAGTGGACGAACTACCTTGTTTGTTTCCACCTATCAGAAGTATAAGCCATCATATTGATCTTATACCTAGAGCCATTTTACCAAACAAATCCGTGTATAGGTTGACACCGCAGGAGAATGAAGAAGTCAAGGGACAGGTCCAGGACTTAATGGACAAAGCATTGATTCGAGAAAGCTTGAGTCCATGTGTTGTTCCAACAATGCTCAACCCAAAGAAAGATGGAGGCTAGAGAATGTGTACAGACTCAAGGGAAATCAATAAGATTACCATCAGATACAGATTTCCATTACCAAGGATGGATGACTTGATGGATTGCTTGAGTGGAGCAAGATTTTGTTCAAAGATTGATTTGAAAAGTGGATATCATCAGATTAGAATGAGAGAAGGTGATGAATGGAAGACAACATTCAAGATGAATGAGGGGCTATATGAATGGATTTTCATGCCATTTGGCTTAACAAATGCACCCAGTACTTTCATGAGATTGATGAATGAATTCATTAAGGATTTCATAGGAAAATTCATCATTGTATACCTTGACGATATATTAATTTTCAACAAGACAGGAGCAGAGCACTTGAAGCATTTAGCTGCAATAATGAGGAGGTTACAACAAGAGAAATTGCTGATAAACATGGAGAAATCATCATTTATGAGGACATAACTCATTTATTTGGGTTTTCTCATCTCTGCAAATGAGTTGAAGATGGATCCCGAAAAGGTAGATGCAATTAAGAATTGGCCATCACCGAAAAGTGTGTTTGAATTTCGAAGCTTCCATGGATTGGTTAGTTTCTACAGGAAATTCATTCGAAATTTCCATGGAATTAGTGCACCAATGATGGATATGGTGAAGAAAAGACATTAATATTTTCACTAGACAGAAGAAGAAGAGAAGAGTTTCAACCTGCTGAAGAAAAAGATCATGGAGCAACAGATTCTGGTTTTTCCAGATTTCAACAAGACATTCCAGGTCAAGTGTGACACAAGTGGATTTTCAATTGGAGCAGTCTTAAGACAAGATGACAGGCCAATCACATGCTTCAGTGAAAAATTGAATGAAGCGAAGATCAAGTACTCAACATATGACAAAGAATTCTATGCAGTCATACAAGCGCTGAAGAAATGGAGACATTATTTGGTTCCTAAAGAGTTTGTTTTGTACAGTGATAATCACGCTTTGCAATTCATGACTCAATAGGAGAAGTTGAACCAAAAACATGTTAAACGGGTTGAATTCATGCATAATTTTACTTTTGTAATCAAGCATATTTTTGGAACTGCTAACAAAGTTGTTGATGCTTTGAGCAGGAAATGTTTGATTATGCAGGAATTCAAGGTCAAAACTTTGGGTTTTGATAACCTCAAATAAATGTACAAGGATGACCCAGATTTTAATGAGGCATATGAGGCATATGAGAATCCAATTCTCAGTGATAGAAGCCAGTGGAGCGAATACATGATCCAGGATGGATTATTATTCAAGGGAAATCAACTATGTATTCCAAAATTCTCCATGAGGGAGAACCTGTTGAAAGAAAAACAAAGTGGAGGATTGGCCAGACACTTCGGTCATGATAAGACGTTTTCAAAGTTGAATGGCTCATAGTTTTGGCCAGGGATGAGGACAAATGTTAAGAAATTTGTGGACAGATGCATAATTTGTCAGTACACAAAGGGAAAAAGGAAAAACACAGGGTTATACCAACCATTACCCATACCTGAGAGGCCGTGGGATGTAGTGAGCATGTATTTCAAATTGGGACTGCCAAGGACACAAAGAGGATATGACTCAATCTTTGTGGTAGTCGACATATTTTCCAAGATGACACATTTCATACCATGCCAAAAAAACCAGTGACACAACTCACATTGCAAATCTGTTTTTCAAAGAAGTCATCAGACTTCACGGATTGCCAAGGAGTATTGTTTCTAATCGGGATACTAAGTTCGTAGGACATTTCTGGAGGACTTTATGGAAGAATCTAGGGACAATTTTTTACTTTAGCTCAACGTATCATCCTCAAACGGATGGGCAGATAGAAGTTGTGAACAAAATCTTGGGAGATTTATTGAGGAGCTTAGTGACTGAACACCACAGTCAATGGGATCACATTCTTCCACAGGCGGAATTTTCTTATAATGATTCACTCAACAGAAGCACACGATAGAGTCCATTCCAAATTGTATATGGACTGTAGCCAAGGGGAGTTTCTGAATTGAAAGGTTCAGAACAAGATGAATTCAGAAGTGCTAGTGCATAAGACTTTGGAGAAGCAATGAAAGAGCTTCACAGCTGAGCCAAGGAGCGATTACAGAGTTTGAGTCAAGAATACAAGCGGAGGGAAGATCAACACCAGCGAGAACTTCAATTTGAAGTTGGTGATCTGATTCTTGCACATCTGAGGAAGGAAAGGTTCCCAAGGGGAACATATAACAAACTGAAGATGAAAAAAATTGGACCATGCAGAGTCATGAAGAAATTTGGGGCAAATGCATATGAGATTGAATTACTCGATGGGATCAGAATCTCACTGATATTCAATGTTTCAAATTTGTACCCTTATAGAGCTGAGGAAGCAGGAGAAGAAAACAAGCAAGAAGAAGTTCAATGGATGAAACAAATGCCTGTAGCTGAAAAGCCATAGATGGAAAACATAATTGAAAAAAGGATTAGCAAAAAGACTAGGAGAAAAGAGTATTTTGAATACTTGGTCAAATGGAAGGGACATTCAGTTGAAGATGCCAGTTGGGAAGATGAAGCAGAAATTCATAAGCATGGATAGACCATGTGAGAGCTCATGAACAAGAGTTCATGAAAATTTTCAAGCAAGCGAGTATGATGAAGGAGCATCATACAAAGCCAAAAGCACGTGCCTAGCAAAGGAGCAGTTGGAAAGCATGACACACATTTTGCACGTTTTGAAATGTTTTGAAAGTTTAAAGGAGAGGATATTACTGTAATAACTAGGAGGCGTACTTGCATTTTTATCTAGATGTTGTAAACATATCGTGAGCGATTTGCTCTCATATTTCAATTTAAAAGGCATTTAAGCACAGTTAATGAAATTAGGTAGGTTTGAATTAATAGATTAGATAGTTTAAAGAGTAGGAGGGAAAACAGATATAGACACCCTCACCATTGTATCATTGTATTGTTGTATCATTAGCACAAAATATAAGAGAGTTGTAACAGAGAGCTGTAGAGAAGAACCCATGTACAAGAGCACTTGAGTTAATATATGAAGCTTTGACTCAAATTGTCATGGTGTTATGATGCCTACTGTTTACATTCGTTGAATAGTATGCTTACAGTTGTTTTATTCTCTCTGTTATGCATTTGTTGTTATGTTGTGTTGAATGTATGAATTCTGAGAGAGGAAGAGAATGTGTTTCAATTGTTTCTCATCCTGAGAGAAGTTCTTGCAAAGAGTGCAATGAAACCTCCACAAGGTGTGCATTGACGAAGGTCTGAGTTTTATCTCAGAAAGCTTAGGAGGCATTTCATTGTTCTCATTCCAGCTGAAGTGCAGGTGAAGCACAAAATCCCTGCAAGGTGTGTGTAGGCTAGTTGTAGCCTTAGAATTTATCAACTAAGGTTGAAGAGTGAAGGACTGTTGTTGCAGAGAGTGCACAGAGTCGAAGAATCAAATACACAGAAGTATTTGAAATATTTTCCGCAAGGAGTGCATGCATGAGTCCTTTAAGAGACTCGAGTTCATGAGTGAAATCTCAGGAGGATCAATGCCTTTGAAGTATTCAAAGGAATTTGGGGAGCTGAATCATCACGCAGAAGGTTAAGTTCAGGTGGAAGAGATTGAACGGTCGAAATTCTCCATGGAGAACTCACAAAGTCACGAGGACCGTAGGATCCAGAGGAGTTGCAGGGTGGATAAGGGTTGGACGAATCCATTCCATTGGTTTCCAAGATTCAACGTTGACCATTGATCATGATATTTCTGAGCCGTCAGATCATTTCAGTATTTCAGGGGTCCTGACAAAAAGGAGTCATGCATAGTGGAGTGAAAATCCCAAATTCGCGAGTCGCGATAGGATTTTGGTGTGGAATTTTGGGATTTCAGCATTTTGGGTGTCAGGAAGTAGAGGAGGCAAAATTTTGGGGTCGAGAGTTTTGAGCTCCCGATACCCAGAAGCCTGAAATATTGCAGACCGTCGGATCAAAGGGAGACNGACATATAGTCGTTGATCCTGTAAAGGTACCATTTCGGAAGTTTGGGGTTTCGAAGTGGAAGAGGAATGCCTGTCAGAGGTTTGTTCAATTCCTGAGAACTGGGAAACTTGAGTGACAGTTGGAAAGAATCCACTTCAGAGACAAAGTATAGTGGGGAAGACAGGTGGTGTGTACTCGTCGCTAGGTGGAGTCAAAACTTCATTGACTACTTTGGAGTTTCAGAGGTTGGAGAGCCAGGAGACTTGCATCCAGATTCGTGAAGTCGTGAAGTCTGAAACTTCAAATCGACGAAAAGTTTCATTAGGAAGTGGCCTTTGCTGAACACATCGGGGTTTGACATTTCGGTAGTTTCGAAGACAAGAGTCGGGGTCTTTACATCAGAATTACCGAAGTCGCAAAATACGACGTGCCTTTAGAGTAAATGATGTGGTCATTGAAGAAGCCGGTGTTTCGGTATTTTTGGAATCAGAGTTTCGGCAGGTCAGGAAACTCGCTACTGTGGATTTTCACGAGTCGAGATATCCTGAAGAGAGAAAGGAGAAAATATCGAAAGGATTGAAGGACAGTAGGTGTGGGCCCAATAGGTTTCGGGGTTTTGGGAGTCAAGAGGTGGAGTTGCATGGTCACACAACTTCCAAAATCGCGAAAAGGAAAACGTCGAATGGTGGGTCCCAAAATTCATCAGAGGATAGGAGGTGTGTGTTCGATGCATTGAAGGAGTCAACCTTTGTTGACATTTCGGTATTTCCAAAATTTGGGTTTTCGGAGGTTGAAGAGTCAGAACCTCAACAACAGGAATCACGAAATTCGAAATCCCGAAAGGAAAGGAAAAGCCCCGATCACGTATTGTTGGTCAGGAGATTTGGGTTGATGCCTTGTGTTTGATCATGCGGGCATACCTATAAGGACCTATGGAAAACACTGTTGTGTGTGTGGGATTTCCTATGGAGGAATCAAAGAGTAAATTTGACTCAGGGGCAGATTTAGGACGATCCTGCGCGGACCTTGGCCCAGGGGTCGGGGGTCTATACGAGAGTCTTATGAGTACCTTGAGGTTTATAGTCATCAGTGGAAGGATCTCTCTCCATCGACAGTTGGGAATACATCAATGTATCTTGATCAATGTATTCTTCATGTGTTCAACACCGACTCCTCTATTCACACTTGTAAGAATGTACTCAGTGCCTTGATACCTACTTTCATTATTGGTAGGCTATCTCACATTTGTTAACAGTATACCTCAATGACCGATAATCAAATGATGTCTCATTGTGTTCGAACTCAACTCCTTTATTCACATGATGTAGACTTTCACGCTTGGCAGATTGTGTAGAAGACTTGAAGACATCACTATGTGGCCGCAAATTTCTTGATCTATTGCTTCCTTTTCACTGGATCAGTACCTATATGACTTCAGTGATCAAGGGATATCATATTGTACTCTATGGTATACAAATATCTTCATATTGGTTATGAGACTGGTTCTATTGGGCCTTGTTCGTGACTATGAAAAATATTGGCATGTATCCACATTTGTATTTGCCTATTCATGGCCACAGACACTTGTTTGGTATATTTTCACATGGATCTGCAGTATAAGTTTTGGCAGCCATGTATGCAAAGTCAGTGCATAATGTAATGAGCAACCAATTTCATCTGGTTGGTTCTCTACCACTCCACTTCTAGGTTATTTATAATGTATTTCAGCCACCGCTAATACTCCTCTAACCTCACACATTACGGGGCATATGCTAGAGAAATATTTGCCTCACCCTATGAAATCTTGCAGAGAGGGCCTTATTCCATTTCCCTATGAAAACTTGTCTTCCCTGTTCCTAAAATCCAGAGACAAAACTACAAAGTTTTCCACTTGCACGCATCTTGCACACTATACATGAAGCGTATATGTAGGCTTCTCCACTACAGCCTGCGTACATCGGGATTTGTGCCAAAAAATGAAAATTAAATGTCGGGTTTCCATATCATGATAGAAGATCTATGATCCTTAGCCTTCCCTATATTGGAAATGTTCTGAATCATCCCTTCAGTTGCATTTTGAAGGCTATAAAGAGGCAAATTTCGAGCTATGGAAAAGGAGAAAAGAATTCAACTTTGAGAGAAAATTTACTCTAGAGAAATTATTTACTTCATAATGAGTCTGCATCCATTTGTCCTTTAAGTCTAAACACAATGTTTATCCCCTAATATATTCCCTTATTGATGGAGAACCTCATTGTATCCCTTCTATGAGATTGGCTTTGGTAGAGGATTGAAGTGGCGGAGGCCAGCTGGAAGGAAATTAGTTTCTCAGTTCCAAACCGTGCCAACACGAAAGTCTGTAATACTTTCACTTATGCTAATCATTTATTAATAGAAACACTCTCTTCCTGTCCAATTGATGTCTTGAAAATATATTAATTATTATCCATGGGTGTATTTGTTATGAATATTGATGGGTTATGCTATCTAATGTGCTAACCTTTTATATTGCCACCATATGCTTGTTTTTTATTGTTTGTTGAGAACTTGTTGCAGGTATATAAATTTGGGTCAAAGTGCTCAATGATGGACATCATTGAACATCTGGACGAGATATTCCTCTTTCTTATCTCCCTTGCACATTAGTTTATATACCATATTTTTGGGATAGAGTTGATTTCTGGATTCATTTCCGTCTGTTGTGGTTCACCCTAGCCGTAGAGAGATTTTCCTTGTAACAATGATTACTGAGGAAATTTGTATATATTTGAAGGTTCAATTTTTCAGCATTTAGAAGTAGGAATGTATATAAATAATATTTCCATGCAAGCATTTGGTTTTCAATTTGAATGCAACCTTCATTTTTCATTTTGATTGCAATATGAGCTTTGTTTTCAGCAGTGTGTTTTCAAGATTTGAATAAGTTACAAAAATTTGGAAGGAGGTGAAGTAATCCATAACCCAATGGATAAGGCACTGGAACTGCATGTTCTTGGAGCCTCACAGGGAGGTCTCCATCCCCTATGGAGCCATATGTTAGCACATAGAATGTGAAGGGGATTTTATGATTTTCAGTGCCTTCATTTAATTAGATTTTAAAGTATTTTTTCACAAGATGTCTAACAGTTTCCTTGAAGTGAACTATTCGATTTTGAACTTGGCACTACAAACATGTGCTTCAAGCTTGACGCTATGACCTAGCGTTGCAGAATGGAATTGTCAACTGTTCAAATTCATTTTCTACAAAATTTCAAATGCATTTCTATGGCGCCTTGAATTGTTCCTACCAGTCCAGAAGCTAACCTTGACATCACTGTATATTTTCCTCTAAAAATAAGTCATATTTCCCACTTAACATCTCAACATTGTGAACTAGTTGCTCTGACTCTGCATCACTAGCGAATGCTATGAAATATGCGTTGCGAACCCTTTGTTCCAGAATTGTTGAAACCATCGTATTCTGCATCAATTTCAAGTTCAGTCTTAACCCATTGAATGAAACCACTATATAATATGATGTGTATGGTTAATAATTTTTAAAACCTATCTTAAATTACATACATCATTGGCACTGCAAACTGACATTTATGTTGTTGAAAGTCTATTTTAGCAAAGGATTCTCACTTGTCTTCCTTTCATTTCAAATCTCAGTGGCTGAACCTTTATCCCTCATGTTTGAAGTGTTATCCATCTCATACCTCAATGTGTATAGAGTGAATTTTTTTCACAAGGTGAGATTTAGGAAAAACAATACTATTGTTTAAACTTTAAATTCATGTGTACTCTAGTTTTACACACCTTACTGTCATAATGAATTATAGAAAGAGACAAGCAATGATTATACATGTTGTCCAAGGTGGATATCAACATAGGCTCCATAAATAGAATATAAATACATTGATATTCCCAAAAAGAGCATAAATTTTGGTCAAAGTTTTTGTTTCATGCATTTGTACAACAGTTTTGGTGATGGCTATGAGTTTTAAACCATAATTAGAAAATTTTGGTGTTTTCCTCCAGTCATATATCAAGGTAATGAATTTTTTCACCATATCAGGACACCTGGTATGAGTTTTGATATGTTAAATCATTGGAAAAGTGAAACAAGTTGTTACATGAAAGTTCCCAGCCCCTGAACTCACTGGAGTTGCGAACTAGTAATTTATGACAATTTGTAAGCAATTAGCACACAACATAGGATTTTTTTTCTCGTAACGTTTGTGTTCCCATATGGGTTCCTCTGAAATTTGGTGTGAAGGAGACACATTATTTGTTTGACTTTATGACAAAAAATAATCCCAACCACATTCTTATTTTGGGAGAAAAGTCAAAATCATTAGCTATAGGAAAGTTTGCAGTGCATGTTGTCAAAGGTGATGTGAACTCTAACAGTATGAAAAATTCAAGCTATGGGACAACTTCCAACTGTTAGGGAAGGTTCGAATGGTTTCCTAGGATTTAATTGGACATGAGGGACAAGTATGCCATCTTCATATCAAGCAGCTTGACCTGTTTCAAAAGGAATTTATCTCAATAGAAAAGATCCCAAAAAATAGGAATTTGTTATGTTTTTGTTGGAATATTTTGTAACAAGACTCCTAAATGTAGGAGGATCCTATGTAGCTCCTTGGAATTGCCCTCGTTATGGTAGAGATAGAGAAATCACTATATATGAAGTGGATTTTGATAAGGAAAGGGTTGGATTCATGATCCAAGAGAGGAGAGAGCTAGAGGAAAAGTTTAGTTGCTCATTTGTAATCTCGAGGGTCTGTTTGTAATGACATTTTATGCCATTAAAGATTCATGTGAGTTGTTATCAGATGGTCTTATTTATTTTCCCAATTTTTTTTATCTTCTTTCTTGAATATATTGCATGTTTTGAGGATCATAACTGCCATTGATTGATGGATTTATGAACAATAAAGGATTTGTTTTAGCTTTCCCATTAAATCATTGTTCATTGTATAAGAAATATTTAATCTATTGCAGAAAGGATATATCTACAATGGATGTTCTTCCTTTTGTCATATTCACTATGCTTCTACTCATAATTATATATCCATTTTGTCTGATATAAAGTTTGATTGCCTTTTATATGTAGCATGTTATGACTCCATGCCCAATGTAATGCCTCTGCAGTCATTTTTCTTCCCTCCCCCTTTCTTTCCCATTCTTCTTGATCCACCTACTCAAACCATTTTAATCCATCGATATTCTGATGGGTACTAGGATTACACCTACAATAGTCTATGTGTGACTTCTAGTGCTTACATTTTTGGCATTGTTACCTGGGATGACAATGAAGACACCTTCTCTGGGTGAAATATGATGATTAGATATATCTTTGGATGGTGAACTAAAGCTAGACACTTTTAGACTGCTTATATTTCACCATGACGACTCCACTATTTTGAAATGGACAAGATCCTAGTTCAAAGGTATGATTTCTATGATTTTTCAAAGGTATTTGGTTTTCCAATTGTAGTTCCTGGTAGAGATGAATGTGAAGGTTCCCTTCCCATATTTAGAGGATAAGATTGGGAAGTACTAGTTGAACACTTGCTACATTTCCATGATTTTATTCATCAACTTCATATCGTGCATGAGGATGTTCAGATCAATCTTTTTAGGTACTCATTAGAGGGAATAGATCATGAATAGTGTTGATCTCTTCCAGTTTCCAGTATCAACTCTTTGATAGGTTTTCATGTACATTTTAATTTTTATTTTTCTACTGAACATCTTTATGAAAAATGTTGTGATGAATTTTTTTTAATTTGTAAAGAATTTTCTTGTCACGAAAAGCATACTTGTGATGGAGAATTTTCCATATAAGAAAGTAATTTTCATGATGATCAAGAGGTTTTGAATGATCTTCATTATGATATGCCTTCACAAGAAAATGGACTAGAAGCAGATAGACATGTCTCTGATAAATTACTTGTTGAAAATTCTCATTTTCAACATGATTATTACTAATGCAAAAATGAGCTAGTCCCAACTATAGATCTTGAGATCCCATTGCATATTCACCCATATTCAGTGGAAATTGGTGAAAAGTGTGGAAATATATTGCAATATTTTTCAAGCCAGCCCATGCTTCAATCTTCCAAGGAGGAATTCATTGATGAGCCTCAACAATTTTTGTACGTATTTCAATATCTTGTTTCTATTTATATGGATAGGTTTTGCAGTAATAGATTTTTAGCTATTGTCATCGTAAGAAGAAAGTCCATGGATTGTAAGTATGGTTTTTCAAGGAAGCATATGTGGCTTTCATTATGTCTTTATTGTTAATTAGTGCTCAGTTACCAAGATGACAATGAAGATCATTCAGTCACAAAGTTATTTGTATGGTTACTGAGGAAATTTGTATATATTTGAAAGTTCAATTTTTCAACAGTTAGAAGTAGGAATGCATATAAATAAGCTTGCCAAGAAAGAATTTGGTTTTCATTTTGAATGCAACCTTCAATTTGCATTTGGACTGCATTGTGACACTAGTACATTTTGGTCAAATTCCGATGACACATCGATGCAATTGCCACTTTATATTGTCGGGAGAACGACAAACAACGAACCCCCTCAAACATCGTTTCACATGACGTCTTTTTTTTGACGACATAGATTTCATTGGTATTGTGATGTTTTGGACGTGGAAAGAGCGACGTATTAGATGTGGCAAGATAGACATCTTGGACGTGGAAAGACCGACGACTTGGACGTGTCAAGACCGACGTCCTGGACGTGGCAAGAGAGACATATTGAATGTGGCAAGAGAGACATCTTGAATGTGGCAAGAGAGACGTCCTGGACGTGGCAAGAGAGACGCCCTGGACGTGGCAAGAGAGATGTCTTGGACGTGGCAAGAGAGACATATCGGAGGTGGCAAGAGAGACATCTTGGAAGTGGCAAGAGGTATCATCTCCGATGTGGTTTCTATGGGAGTGACACTCCAAGACATCGCAATAGCGACTGTGTTGTAGGTATTTAAAAAAAAATACAGTATCAATATTGAGAGGAACAGGTACATTAACCTTTGCTAAGATACTAACCATATCAATATTTAAATCTATATCATCGTTCTTGGGCAAGGTTGGTTGAGGAGGAGGACTAATTTTCAATGGTAAAGGGGGTCTTGCCAAGATCAACCACAACAACTTTCTTCTCAATAAGAACAAAACAAACCAAAAGACAGTCCACCTTTTCCAAAAAGATTGGAACAGAGCGAGACAACCCCTCAGCCAAATTTTGACTTCTTAGGAAAACTTCAGAACTTATGTGTCAAAATTCCTTTGATCTAAGCAATCAAAGATGTTCCTACCGACATCAAGGATGTTAGAGATATATGCCTAAAGAAATAAGGAGGAAGAGGAAATATCCACATACCATCCATGTCATAGATCGACTTGATGATATTATGCTAGGGAAAGTTCTTCCTCCCAAATATTTCGATCCATGCATCCCTATAATAGACATCCACATAAGCAATCAGTTGGTAGCCTAATATAAAACACTTTGATTAACCTAGGAGCAACCATAAATTTCATCACTAAAGAAACCATGGAAAAACTAAAGCTCCAAAACCTACGAAGGAAAACTCATACTATTCTCTAGATGGTTGAATGATATATTGTTAAGCCAGAAGGGATGTTGGAGGACAAAGTCATCTCAATAGACTCATGTGAGAACCCTCCAGAATTCATGGTGCTACAGACAAAGTCTAGACTCAGTGACCGTCCCTTGATCCTTGGTAGATATTTGTTGGCATTAGTTGATGCTTACAATAGTTGTAGATAAGGAGATATGACTATCACTCATGGTCAACCTCTCAAGAAATTGATTTTTTATCCTCCATCTAAACCATTCCTAGAGACTGAGGAAAATAGAGTTTTAACAACCTCATTTGTGCTTTGTCTTTGATAGAAGAAAATTTTCTCCCCATTAGCTCAAATTATCATTTCATAAGCATAGGGTTCATCTTCTACATCATTGTTAGAACATGTTCCTATTGATTTTGGAATTATTTGGGAGCTTTAAAATCACTGAGAAATGATTGGAGTTGTCATGAACACTTCAGGTTTAAGTTCGAAGATTGAATTTGTAGTCTTGTATGTAGATTGGGGTAAGTTAACAAATATCTCGTTGTTTCAATTGAATTAAGGAAATGAATGGCAAGTGATTTCAATGAGAACAAATTTTCTACTCCATTGGAACCAATATTGCTTTGTTATTTACAATGTTGAAATTTTTCTTTTAATAAAGGATATGTCTTCAATTGGAGTTTGTTTGTTTTAAACACTTTTCATTGTAAAAGTCTCCATTGAATCACTTCCATACCCTTCCACATTATCGTCTATGTGTTTGTTGTGCATAATCATTGCTCTTACAACACAAAATCTTTTCAAGATGTTATACAAGCATTTCATACTTCTCTGCCTATGTGAAGCTTCATCACTAGATTCATGCTTGATCTTGGTCCTTGATTAAAAAATTTCAATCTTGGTTGGGGAAAATTCAATTTGTTTTATTCAATAGAGATATTGACTTTCTCAAAATCTTGCAAAACATTAGCACTCCGAAAGGTAGGTTGTTACACAATTCTTTTGTTGTTTTGGTGGATCAATCTAGGGAGTGAGCCACCTTGTGAATCTTTCAAAATAATTCACCCCTATCACCTATTTGTTGTCTTCATACAAAGTGCTAGAGCTTTCCAATCTTTGCAATCACATTGAAGTATTTTTTTCCTAAAATTGCTCAAGACTTGTATATTTTTAATAATTTAAATTGTCAATGACGTTTGATGTCTATTTATCTCAGTGGTAGTATTGAAATCTACATTTTTTCATATTTTTCTCTACCAAGGTTGTTAAGAACCAGGCTTAACAAAAGTTTTAACTAGAACTTTGTATATGGAGGGAATTAATCTTAGCCAAAATTTTATTCCACAAGTCCATCGATGACTTTGCCATGTAAACCTTCCAAGCCACAGTGAGAATGTGGGCATATACTATGCAAAAAGCTTGATTTGAGCCCCGATCTTTTCCAATGCACAATCAAACGTTATAAAGGAAAATTGTCATGGCTATGTTTTAAGACAAATTTTCATCTAAATCTGTAATATTAAAAACCCATGATATAATTCAATCTATTAATTCTCCTTGAAAAGAAAAAAAATAATAATTCAATCTAATTCTTGTCCTTGAGAAGAAAAAAAATAGACTATATAGAGAATGACATATATTTTAAAATGCACATTAACTTCAATCTTTAAAAATTCCTTCAAGAAGGTTGATCCTTTTGGTTCCAAGTTAAAAGGTATATTGCTCTGCCTTCCTAAACTTCAACAGCTAGGAAAATGGCTATTAGTTCTGTCAAAATTTGCTTGAGAAATGCAGTCAACCTCCCAAGTTGCATAATCAAGAGAACTTCATGAATTCAAGCATAGATGGAAAAGTACTACCAACTATCCTACTCTCAACCATAGCTCTCATCAAACATAAGGGTGAAAAATAACATTCACAAATATGGGTGGTAAATAACTTTTTTTTCTGAAACTTCCTTCAAAAAGGTTCATCTTTTGAGTTCCAAGTTAGGGAATATTGCTCTGCCTTCCTCAACTTTAATAGTGATGAAAAAGGAAATTAGTTCTGTCAAAATTTTCCTTTGAAATGCACCCAACCTCCCAACTTGTATAATCGATAAAAGTTGACAAACTCCAACACAATTGGAACAATTCTACAATCACCAACTCTTAATCATAGCTCTCATCAAACATAAAGGTCAAAAATAAACTTCACAAGTATGGGTGGCCATTCAAACAAATGTCCATTTGAACATATTCAGTATTTTCAGTAAAAAATGACAGGTAGATAGTGAATCAGGTTTGATCCATAATATGCAGAAGGCTAATTTGATCATTTTTTTAGAAAAATCAAGGAAAATAATTGACATGCATTTGGATTTCCTACTAGTCAGAAGGAATGTCAAAATGAAGTTGATTCCCACTCCAATATGATGTTTGGATTTGATTAATAAACATTTTTCTCTCTATGACTAAATCAATTCTAGAAGGAAATAACTACCCATAACGTCATGGTGCCATCCTCGAATCCTCACACGATCCCATTGAAATTCCCACCATGTGGGAAGTAATAGAACTTACAAACACTATCCCTTGAAGAGGAAAAAAATGTATTTGATGTTTAACTTTAAGAAACACTTAGACAATATTTGAGGAACAAACGGACATGGGTCATAATTCTATTTCCTCTCAAAGGAGTTATCAAAATAGTTTTGTACAAATCACTTTGAGGTCAAATAGAAGAGGGTAACACTCCATGATCTAAAGCGCATATTAAGCATGAGAAACAACATTGCACCAATATCTTTGGCTACTTTTGTTATCCATTAAATGGGATTCTTTTGATTAATTTATAAAATGCCCAGTACTTAAAGTTAAATTCACATGATAACCATCACATAAATGAAAATAATGGAAGTTGAACATCTGGTACATGTTGAAAAGTCAATAAGAAACATGTGTCTAATTTACTTTTCCCTTAAATAAATTGGAAAATAAAAATTAATCTGTTATCTCATTTATAACTGAGTGATTTGGCGTTGTAACAGAACTATAAGTGTAGTTAAATCAGTTAAGCGTAGTTGTACTAGTTGTAACTGAACTTACACTAGTGAGAGTTCAATGAGTTAATTATTAATTAATTCAAATAAGTGAACTCACATGCAACTGAAGATTCACCACGATTAACTACATGCATGTCAGATCCAGTGGAGACCTAGTTGAGATAACAAGTGAAAGGGATAGTTTGGCTATCAATTGTGATTTTAGTGAAGTGCACTCATGCAATCACACATGCGGTGGATATGCTTATGAGCATGTGAAAACTAGAAAATTTGACTTCATTGTGAGAATTCTAATTGCAGAGATTGTGCAGAGGAGGCAGGCTATCTGGACACAAAGAATTGGCACATGTGTTTGCTAATTTGTGTATGACAGTGTGAGACAATTTTATTGTACTGAGAGATCTTGGATTAGAGTTTTGTATGAGATTTTTTCATGATTCATGATATACATAATATATGATAGTGGGGTTTTTAGTTTTACGCTTTTCCAGAAAAACTTTTGTGTTATGTGTTCTTGATATTTCACTTTGTGATCATGGTTTAATATTCCACAAGAATAATAGTAGAAGCAATTTTGTATTTTACAGTGGCATATAACTGTTAGATGAGGAGAATCATAGGAAATACTTAATTTGTATTGAAATTTCTACATCGTATCAGAGCCACGGAGGCCACGGAGCCATGGAAGTGAGGTGTGAAAATAATAGTATTTTCGTAGGTCCCGTCGCTAGCAGGGTGTGAACCTTAGTACTGAAAACTTCACACATTTATGAGTGTTGGAATTCTCGCACCCTACTCAAAGGAGATGTGTGAACTTCATTGATATTCTCGTAGGCTTCTTAAACGAGAAGTGTGTACTTCCCTCAGGCTTCTCTCAGGTGGGGTGCAAACCTCCCAGGGCAAGAGGAATTGCAGTAGTTGAGTTTTGGTGGTTGGATAACATTCGAATTTGCAGGATTTCTTGGTGCGAAAATTGATTCAAGATTGAAATGTATTTCAATGGCTTGAGGTTGGAGTATGCACTCGAGGGCAGCTCAAACTACATTGCTTGGAAGGACAAGATGGAGGCAGTACTCAAAGACAATGGCTTGAAGGAATACATTAACAAAGATGTTCCTAAGCCGGATGCGACAGACATTGCAAATATTGATGCATGGCAAAAGAAACTGGAAAAGGCGAGGAGGATTCTGTTGGAGGGAGTATGATACCACATTGTCTCAAGTCTCCATGGGAAAACCACACCACATGCAATGTGGAAGGTTTTGATGGATCTGTTCCAAAATAGTAGTGACCATAGGAAATTCGCGCTCAAAGATAAACTCAGGAAGATCATGATGGAGAAGGGCGATACCATTCCAAAATATCTCACAAATTTTTTCCAATGTCGGGATGATCTTGGAAGTGTGGGAATAATAGTCACTGTTGATGATTTGGTGAGATTGGCTCTCCTAGGACTTCCCAAGAGTTGGCACAATTATCAAGAATCTGTCAATGGAAGGGAAAAATTTCCAAATTGGGAATGACTACAGTCGGATCTAGTGCAAGAGGAGTTCAGGCAGAACACCAGAGATGGATCTTCATCAAAGCGTGATGATGAAGAGGATTTTTCTTTGATTTCTAAGGAAAGGAAAGGGAAAGGGAAGAAATTCCATTCAAAATCTGAGTCTAAAGTCAAGATGCTGGATTTGTCCAAAGTGAAGTGTTTTCACTATCATGAACATGGGCATCTCACTACTAACTGTCCGCAGAAGAGGAAGACTAAGAGAGTTGTTGGAGATTCAAATGGTGAGGCTCTTGTCTCGCAATTTTAACTTGACCTCTCTTTGATCGCATGCATGGATTCAAGTGCATCAGGATCAGTGTGGTATTTGGATAGTGGCGCTTCCTTCCACATGATGGGAGATAAAGAGTCTTTCATTGACTTGGAGGAGAAATATCTCAGAATACATATAGAGATGGGTGTCGATGGACGATACAGTGAGACTAGTATTGGTACCATTACCTTTCAGAGGGAGTCAGGTAAAGCATTTCAATTGAAAAATGTTATGCATGTTCCATGTTTGAAGAAAAACCTGGTCTCAGTTGCAATGTTGGAGGACAGAGGCTATGATTTTGTTTTTAGCAGTGGAAAAGCCTACCTGTGACATAAAGAAATGGTTCAAGTCAAGAAGATAGGGATTTGAGTTAAGAATCTCTACATGCTAGAGGTAGATGGCTGTGGTGCCATGATAGGCAAGGCAGAAAAATTGGTGAGCCGGGATGAGGGTGAATTATGGCACAGGCAATTGGGACATCTTCATCATGGAGCCTTGACGATCATGCAACAAATATCTACTAGACTTCGAAGGGGAACACTTGCTCAGTTAGATTAGTGCAAGGGGTGCACTTTGGGGAAGTGTGTAAAGTACACCTTTCATGAAAAGGAGAATTGTGCTTCGGTGATCCTGGAGAGAATTCAAATAGACGTGTGTGGACCATTCTCGGTTGCTTCAACAACAAAACATAAGTATTATGATATTTTTGTTGATGAATTTTCTCGTAAATGTTGGATATTCTTCATGCAGAAGAAGGATAAAACATTCTCAAAGTTCTGTGAGCTTAAAGCATTGGTGGAGAAAGAGTCGGGGAAGCAAGTGAAATCTCTAAGGAGCGATAATGGTGGAGAATACATCTCTAATGAATTCAAATACTTCTGCAGCAGAGAAGGAATTCAAAGAGAACTCATAGCGCCTCATAACCCATAGCAAAATGGGGTCACGGAGAGAAAGAACAGAACATCCATGGGTGCAACACGAGTGATGTTGCATGATCAGATCCTACCAATGCATTTGTGGGAAGAAGCATGCAATATTGTGGTTTATGTGTAGAACCGTTGTCCTCATAGAATACTTGGCATGAGTACACCTAAAGAAGCTTACGCTGGTAAGAAACTTGATGTTTCTCATTATAAAAATTTTGGCTCATCTGTTTATGTGCATGTGACCAAGGATTCCAAGAAAAAGCTGGAACTGACTGCTAAAGTTTGGATATTTGTGGGCTACACAGAAACACCCCATAATTATTGTGTGTATTTTCCAAACAGTAAGATGACTGTTATGCGACGGGATATAAAATTTGATGAGGGGAAAGCCATGCGGTTGTCGCTTGAGAGGGAGATAGACTTTCATGTAGAAGAGGAACTTATGGTTCCCAAAGATGAGTCTCAAGATGTGGGTCATCCACATGAGGAGGTTCATGGAGTGGAGGAAACCACTCAAGCAGATCCATCCATCAGAAATGGTAGAAAGTGCACCACATAAGCTGACAAATTGAGACTAGATGCTACATAGAATGTAGGAGCCCCTACTTCACAGCGCAGACAGAGACAGTCTCCTGATCTATTTGCTAGATACATGGCTCTCATGAGAAAATTTATTGTGACTGAACTATCTTCCTTTCAGGAAGCAGTGCAGGACCCCACTTGGGTTGATGCTATGGTAGAGGAGTATGAATCCATTGTCAAAAATAGTGCATGGGAAATTGTCCCAATACTGATTGATAAATCAGTGGTAGGATCGAAATGGATCTACAAGGTAAAGCAAGTTGTTGATGGGAGTGTGGAGAAATACAAGGCTAGGTTTGTGGCCCGAGGATTCTCACAGATCGAGGGGATATATTATGATGAGACCTTTGCACCTGTCTCAAGGTNATCGATGTAAAAACTACATTCCTCAACGGGATCATTGAGGAAGAAGTGTACATTGAACAACCAGAAGGTTTTGAAACCTTTGACAGAGATTCAGATGTGTGCAGACTCAAGAGAGAACTGTATGGGCTGAATCAAGCACCCCGTGCTTGGTACACTCGGATAGACAACTATTTCATTGGATTGGGCTTCACCAAAAGTGAAGCGGATACAAACCTATACCAAATTTGGGTGGAGGGTAAGATTTTAATCATTGTTTGTTATGTTGATGATTTAATGATGACTGGTGATGAGAAGTTGATACACTCATGAAAGGATGGCCTTGCAAAGGAGTTCGATATGAAGGATTTGGGCCTTCTTCATTATTTCCTTGGATTGGAAATATGGCAATGAGATGGTGAACTTTTTGTGTCTCAAGGAAAGCATGAAAGGGAGATATTGGGTAAGTTTCACATGGAGGGATGCAAACCCATGGATGCTCCTCTTACAGGAAACTGGAGGAAAGAGGATGCTACTTCTGGAGAGGTAGTGGATGCTACTGTCTATCGATAGTTAGTAGGTTCGCTAATGTATTTAGTGAACATGAGACCGGACATTTGCTATGCAATTAACCAACTAAGTCAAGCGATGGTTAAGCCTACCAAACTCTTTTGGAAGGCAGGTAAGCATGTCCTCAGATATCTAAAGGGCACATCTGAGTATGGATTATGGTATAGATAGACGTATGAGGTGAAGTTTCATGGCTTCACAAGTGTAGATTGGGCAGGAAGCCCAACGCACATAAATATCACATAAAGCGGGATCTTTAGTTTCAGATCTATAGTCATTTCTTGGTACAGCAGGAAAAAAATATCCATGGCACTCAGTTCAGCGAAAGTGGAATACATGGCAGCGATTCAAGCTGCATGTGAGGCTATCTAGATGAGAAAGATCTTGGTTGGTTTGTTTGGTTCTCATTTAGATCCGACAGTGATTTATTGTGATAATCAGAGTTGCATTAAAATCTTGATTAATCCTGTGTTTCATGACAAATCTAAGCATATAGATATCCGGTATCATCATCTCAAAGATTGTGTGCAGTGGAATATCATGTTGCTTCAATACATTCCTATGGAAGATCATGATGCAGACATTCTGACGAAGGCGCTCACTAGGAGAAAATTTGAATATCACAGAGACAGGATTGGGGTGAAGGATAATCCCTTTCGTATTCAGAGGGAGTGTTGAAAAGTCAACAAGAAACATGTGTCTAATTTACTTTTCCCTTAAATAAATTGGACAATAAATATTAATCTATTATCTCATTT
>SNQJ01S0025449.1:0-10917 GCA_010110895.2 Picea sitchensis
GTTGGGCACTTAACAACTGGTTTGTTGTCTATCACCCTCATTATATCTTACTACCCCACAGATAGCTCACATAAAGTCCACACATGAGAATAATTTGGCAAATGCGGTGAAACTACCCCCTCAAATTGAAAGGGAGTTTCTTCATCCAAAAGTTCCAACTCCAGTATATGGCTCTGTCCCTTCAGATTTCCCTTTTGCTTGTCCTAATGAGGGTTGTGACAAATGATACATACATGAGTACAAATTAAATCTTCATCTCAGAAGAGAACATGCAGGTTATTCTTTTAAAGAAAATGGAAGGCACTCCTTCAAGTTGGTTGGTAGTAATGGTGACTCAACAGTGGCTTCACATGGAGGTGCCCGTGATTGGTGGTCGACGCAGACATTTTCAGATCTTTGATGCATGAGCATCTCTCCACGCTAGCCAACCACGTCAGCGCGCATGCATTCAAATGATGAAAGGGAGGCGCAACCTCATTTAAATTTGAAATGAATGTAATTTAAATGTTTAGGATGTTGAGCCATGGGAAGTCGTGCCTTTGTGTAGGCATTAAGTAGTTCGGCCTTTAATATTTGTAAGGCTGAGATCTAGATCCAGATGCTGGACTAGACAGCCCATTCAATGCAATTGAATAGGGTAGGTGAATCTGGAGGGAAGAGCTCAAAGAGACCCCTCAGGTAAAAGAGATGGGGAGATCTCATTTTGAGAGGTTGTTGTAGAGTGAGTTAGGAGGTAGAGAAAAGATCCAGAGAGAGCTCGAGAACACCTTGTAATTACAGGCACTTTGCCATTTTTAATACAAAACAACAGTCTTTCCTGCATGAGTTCTGTATTATGTGAATGTTTGTGTGTGTTCTTTATTTATTCTGTAAATGTATGTTGTGGTTGTACGTTTGCAGGGAGTCTGTTTGATTTTAGTTGAGGGTCTTTGAGGTTTCATGCCAGGAGGGCATGACAGAGTGCTGCGGACTCTGAATACCGGTGCACTGATGCACTTCTGAACTCTGCGGGGTCAGACAGAGACATGTTGTGGCACAGGAACTAGAATCATCAACTCAGGAGAAGAAGACCTTTAAGGTTGCTGAACACCTCAGGAGGCAAGGCTGTGTGGGAGAAGACACAGTTGCAGACAAAATTCTGCTGTGAATTCTGTAGAGCTCTGCCAAGTGGGCATTGAGCATATGCACGGGTTGTGTGGAGAAGAACTTTGTTGTGAGTTCTTAAGAAGAACCAGAATCACTAAGGAATTTGTAGAGCTCTGTCAGGTGGGCATCGAGCGAGGGCATAGGTGCACAGGAAAAGGAAAAGGAGACAGAATTGTTGGAAGTTTTGTGGGAGAAAAAACTCTACCAGGAGGTCATTGAGACTTTGTGCATTCAGGCACAGAAGAAGAAAAAAACTCTTTGAGTTCTGGAAGTGAGGAAGGGTCCACTGAGGGAACCTTCTTAGGGTTGCTGAACACCCAGAAAGACTCAGCAAGGGGTTGCTAGAGTGAAGAACAGGCCGAAAGGCACTTTATTCTCCATCTGTGGGAGAAGGAGGAAAGACAAAATCCCTTAGGGGTCTGAGTGTTTGTAGAAGCTCAGAAGAGACAACACTAGCCTGTGCATGAGAAGACTCTGCAAAGGTGCACAAGTCCAAGAATCCTTCAAGGATTCAGAAGAAGGAACAAGCTCAGGAGGATGAGTGCTTTTACGCACAGAGTCGTGACTGCAAAGGAGTGCAGGAGCTTTAGAACCCTTTGACGAGTTCAAATTCGCAAAATCTCAGGAGGGACAACATTGCAGACGCGCAGCAAAGCTCAGAGACCGGAGTTCGCAAGAGGAGGAGATAGACAAAGGTTGGGGCCTTTGAAACAAAATGTAAAATTCTCCCAAGGTTGCGAAGGAGAAAGCACGCAAGAAGCTCAGGAGGGAGCAACAACAGCCATCAGATCGGCTGGGAATTAGATTTGGACCGTTGGTGTTCGCGTCCATGGAGCAGCCGGAGGAGCGCAGGGAAGGAGAATGGATCTGTGCTGTTAGATCTGGTACAGGATCACCGACAGCCATCGAATCTGCAGAAGTTGCGACGGAGTTAAGTCCTCGTGAACAGGAGGAAAAATCCCGACAAGAGGTGGAGCCATCGGGATATCGGCACTCGGGAAATCGGGATTCTCGAGGTCATGTAAATCAGGACATCACAAGTCTCGAAACCCCGAGATTTAATCTGGACCATCCATTTGAGAAGGATGCGTGGAAGTGATCGAGCGCCACTGGGGAAGCTCGACAGGAGGGCTTCATCGGTAAATCGGGATTTGGAGTTTCACGAGTCTCTTGAATAATTGCATCAGATATCGCGAAATCACAAAATGTGATTTCTCGAAAACATGCAGAGACTATCATGGGGGCACAGAGGAGTCGGTGAGGAGAATAAGTGGCATCCCATATCGGGTATCGGGATATCGCAGATTCCGTGAGTGAAGTGTTCGTGGATTTCAGTTTCACGAAGTCCGAAATGTCGATGGGGAAAAAGGGTCGTTGATAGGTCAAAAGTCGTGAGTGTGACCAGAGGATAGGCATATCAGGGATCAAGATATCGGATATTTCATGCACAAGGTGTTTATGCATTGCGGAATCGCAAACCCCGAAACCCCGAAAGGAGGAAGGAGCCATAGTGGGGGCCAGTTGTCAGCAGAGCAGAGAAGGCAGAAAACTTCGTCGTGTGGGGTCAGCTGTCAGCCTATCGGGATTCGAGGAATCGGGGATTCGAGGAATTGAGAATTCCATGGGCATATAAATTTGGACATTTGAAAGTCCGAAACCCCAATGAGAGGTTTGACTACAGTCACGGGGTATTTCTCGTATGGACCCAGAAGACTAGCCCAGGGGACTAGCAAAAGTTGTAGCTCATCGGGAATCGAAGGATCGCGAATCCTGAGGATGTGAGCATTTGGACATTGGAAAGTCTGAAACCCCGATGAGAAGGTATGGCTGCGGTCATATAGGGGGAAGTCACATGGACCAGGAGCATAGCCAAGAGGGCTAGCGCATAAAGGCGTGCATCGGTGAATTAGCTCATCGGTGATCGGGAGTTCGAGAGGACAAAGGTTCGTGACATTGAATATCGTGAAACCCTGAATCCCGATAAGGTGATAAGGTTGTGGTCTTATGAGACCTGGTCACATGGACTAGAGAGTCTAGATAGGAAGGGCTTAGGCCGGATGGGAGTTCATCGGAGATCGAGAATTCAAGAGTGTTGGAGCTCTTGACAATGGGGATCACGAAACCCCAAAACTCGATAGTTAAGTCGGGGAGATCACGGTTGAGTGTCGAAGACCGTGTAAGTGAAGAAAGGACCTGTGGATCGGGTTTTAGCAGAAGATTCCCAAGGGAATCGAAGGAGCCGCTTCGGCTTAGCAAAAGGGGATTTTTGATCGATCCTGAGAGCGGGAGGTGCGTGCAGAGACCCTGTGGGGTATGCATCTGTGGAGAACACCTCACTGTGTCAAGTGGTATCAGAGCTTGAATTTTGTTTGTATATTGCAGACAGAGGAAGGCAAAGGAAGACAGAGTTGTTGAGGACTCTATAAGGATTGTTTGCAGGTAGGCAACAATTGGGAAGACAGTCAGGGAGACTGTAGGGTGAATATGGAGACAATCGGGATGCAGAGTGACAACAGGTTTGCTAGGAAAGCAGGCAAAGACAACACCATGGTTACTGAAGACCATAGGCATGCTAGGAGGAAAAGAAAGGTAGAAAATCTTGCAGGGATGGATAGAGAGCTCACTGATATAAGAGCGGAGATGGAAAGGATTGTGTTGAAAATGCAGCTGAACGTAAGGATAGATGAGCTTGAATTGGAGCTTCGGTAGGATAAGAAGCCGAGATGGGTGTATGAGTGGCCCATGAAGAAAGAAAAATCGAAATGGCCAGTCAAGCAGTTGATGGCTACAGCACAACGGAGGCTGTTGAGGAGGTGGCTGAGGTACGTTGAAAACCTCAAGACCACAGAAGAAGAGATGGTTCATATATGCGAACCAGAGAATGGGGAAGTTCTCGGGGAAGAGAATGAATTGGGATCATTTGAGGATCTCAAGCATTTCCAGGAGGGCAGAGAAGAAAATTTGGATTTCCAGCTGGGCAATGAATTGAGGTCGCTGCGGGATCTCGAAGACTACCAGGAAGGAAGCGGAAGCATCTCGGATTTCCAGGTGGGCAGAGATGAACAGTTGAGGCTATTTGAAATTCTCATGGACTTAGAGGTGAGTTAAATTCAGCAAGGAGTGCTGATGAAGATGGGATCGGTTGATCTCATAGTCTGCCAGGAGAGCAGTGGGAGCATCCCATATTGCCAGGTGGGCAGGGATGAGCAGGTGAATTTTGATCAACCCGAGGAGCTGACAGAATAGATGAGACTGTCTAAGGGTCTCATAAACTCAGAGGTGAGTTTCGATCAGCAGGTGCAGCTGACCAATAAGGAATATACGAGAGATCTTCATATGATTGGGGGAATTCAGGTATTCCTACCATTTACCCAGGAGGAGGCAGAAGTCTGTGTTGCAGAGAGAGCAACAACAGTAGAAGAACAGTAAGCTATGACTGTCAGAAAAGAAGAAGAATTGGAGTAGACTTTGGAAGCTGCCCAAGCAGATGAAGAAGATGAGCATTCTGAGGAATGGCTCATTTCTTTCAGCCAAGAAGCTGAAAGAGATGTAGCATTGGAGCTGACAGCAGAAGAAGCCGGCGAAGAGGATGATGATCATTCTGAGGAATGGCTCAATATTTTCAGCTAGGAGACTAAAAAGACTGCAGTAGGGGAGGTTGCAGAAGAAGAGGAAGAAGAGGTAGACAACATTTGTTTTTCTGATCTGTGGGAACAAATATAATCCCTGGAAGAGAGGGTGAAAGTGCAGAGCGTGCACATCCAACAGGTGAAGTTGGAAACTGATGAGGGAGGCATGGGAGACCATGGTGATCTTCTCATGTGCCAAAAATTTTTGCAGCTGAGGAGACTGCATGAGAAGATCCAACCACTGGAGCAGCTGGACGAAGTGATCAAAGAGATCATGGAGCTGATGATCTGATCAACAGACACTGCCAGCAAAGAGAAGCTGGGCAGAAAAGAAGCAGCAGCAGCATGAAGATGGAGCGGATGAATAGCTCCAGGTATTTGTTTGGGATCCAGGAGGATTTCCAACAGCTGAGAGGGCAAGCACATGAGCATGAGCTCATGATTTTGCAGCTGAGGAGTATGATGCAGGAGCATCTCTCCACGCCAGCCAACCACGTCAGCGCGCATGCATTCAAATGCTGAAAGGGAGGCGCAACCTCATTTAAATTTTAAATGAATGTAATTTAAATGTTTAGGTTGTTGAGCCATCGGAAGTTGTGCCTTTGTGCAGGTGTTAAGTAGTTCGGCCTTTAATATTTTTAAGGTTGAGATCTAGATCCAGATGTTGGACTAGACAACCCATTAGATGTAATTGAATAGGGTAGGTGAATCTGGAGGGAAGAGCTCAAAGATCCCCCTCAGGTAAAAGAGATGGG
Organism: Picea sitchensis; assembly: GCA_010110895.2. Lineage (NCBI taxonomy): Eukaryota > Viridiplantae > Streptophyta > Pinopsida > Pinales > Pinaceae > Picea > Picea sitchensis. The sequence goes on from SNQJ01S0025449.1 coordinate 5,531, forward strand.
GAGATATCATTTTGAGAGGTTGTTTTAGAGTGAGTTAGGAGGTAGAGAAAAGAGCTAGAGAGAGCTCGAGAACACCTTCTAATTATAGGCACTTTGCCATTTTTAATACAAAACAACAGTCTTTCCTGCTTGAGTTCTGTATTATGTGAATGTCTGTGTGTGTTCTTTATTTATTCTGTAAATGTATGTTGTGGTTGTACGTTTGCAGGGAGTTTGTTTGATTTCAGTATAGGGTCTTTGAGGTTTCATGCCAGGAGGGCGTGACAGAGTGTTGCGAACTCTGAATATTAGTGCACTGATGCACTTCTGAACTCTGTGGGGTCAGATAGAGACATGATGTGACACAGGAACTGGAATCATCAACTCAGGAGAAGAAGACCTTTGAGGTTGTTGAACACCTCAGGAGGCAAGGTTGTGTGGGAGAAGACACAGTTGCAGATAGAATTCTGCTGTGAATTCTGTAGATCTCTGCCAAGTGGGCATTGAGCATATGCACGGGTTGCATGGAGAAGAACTCTACTATGAGTTCTTAAGAAGAACTAGAATCACTAAGGATTCTATAGAGCTCTGCCAGGTGGGCATCAAGCGAGTGCATAGGTTGACAGGAAAAGGAAAAGGAGACAGAACTGCTGGAAGTTCTGTGGGAGAAAACACTCTACTAGGAGGTCATTGAGACTTTGTGCATTCAGGCACAGAAGAAGAAAAGAACTCTTTGAGTTCTGGAAGTGAGGAAGGGTCCACTGAGGGAACCTTCTTAGGGTTGTTGAACACCCAGAAAGACTCAACAAGGGGTTGCTGGAGTGAAGAACAGGCCGAAAGGCACTTTATTCTCCATCTGTGGGAGGAGGAAAGACAAAATCCCTTAGGAGTCTGAGCGTTTGTAGAAGATTAGAAGAGACAACACCAGTGTGTGCATGAGAAGACTCTACAAAGGTGCATTAGTCCAAGAATCCTTCAAGGATTCGGAAGAAGGAACAAGCTCAGGAGGATGAGTGATTTTACACACAGAGTCATGACTGCAAAGGAGTACAAGAGCTTTAGAATCCTTTGACGGGTTCAAAGTCGCAAAATCTTAGGAGGGGCAGCGTTGCAGACGCGCAGCGAAGCTCATAGACTGGAGTTCGCAAGAGGAGGATATAGACAAAGGTTGGGGCCTTTGAAACAAAATGTAAAATTCTCCCAAGGCTGCGAAGGAGAAAGCGCGCAAGAAGCTCAGGAGGGAGTAACAACAGTCGTCAGATCGGCTGGGAATTAGATCTGGACCGTTGGTGTTCGCATCCAGGGAGCAGCCGGAGGAGCACAGGGAAGGAGAATGGATTTGAGCCATTAGATCTGGTTTAGGATCGCTGACAGCCATCAGATCTGCAGAAGTTGCGGGGAAGTTAAGTCCTCGTGAACAGGAGGAGAAATCCTGACAAGAGGTGGAGCCATCGGGATATCGGCACTCAGAAAATCGGGATTCTCGAGGTCGTGTAAATTGGGACATCACAAGTCTCGATACCCCGAGATTTAATCGGGACCGTCCATTTGAGAAGGACGCGTGGCAGTGATCGAGTGCCACTGGGGAATCTTGAAAAGAGGGCTTCATCGTTAAATCAAGATTCGGATTTTCACGAGTCTCGTGAATAATTGCATCAGATATCACGAAATCGCGAAACATGATTTCCTGACAACAGGTAGAGACTAGCGTGGGGCCACAGAGGAGTCGGTGAGGAGGAAAAGTGGCATCCCATATCGGGTATCGGGATATCACTGATCCCGTGAGTGAAGTGTTCGTGCATTTCAGTTTCACGAAGTCCGAAATGTCGATGGGGCAAAAGGGTCGTTGACAGGTCAAAGGCTGTGAGCATGACCAGAGGATAAGCATATCAGGGATTGGGATATCGGAGATCCCGTGCACAAGGTGTTTATGCATTGCGGAATCATGAACCCCAAAACCCCAAAAGGAGGAAGGAGCCATAGTGGGGGCCAGCTGTCAGCAGAGCAGAGAAGGCAGAAAACTCCGTCATGTGGGGCCAGCTGTCAGCCTATCGAGATTTGAGGAATCAGGAATTTCGTGGGCATATGTATTGGGACATTTGAAAGTCTGAAATCCCGATGAGAAGTTTGACTATGGTCACGGGGTAATGGCCGTATGGACCCAGAAGACCAGCCCAGGGTACTAGCGGAAGTTAGACTGCATCGGGAATTGAAGGATCGTGAATCTTGAGGACATGAGCATTTGGACATTGGAAAGTCCAAAATCCCGATGAGGAGGTATGACTGTGGTCATATAGGGGGAGGTCACGTGGACCAGGAGCATAGCCAGGAGGTCTAGCGCATAAAGGCGTGCATCGGTGAATTGGCTCATTAGTGATTGGGAGTTCGAGGGGACAAAGGTTCGTGACATTGAGGATTGTGAAACTCCGAATCCTGATAAGGTGATAAGGCTGGGGTCTTATGAGACCTAGTCACATGGACTAGAGAGTCTAGCCAGGAAGGGCTCAGGCCGGATGGGAGTTCATCGGAGATTGGGAATTCAAGAGTGTTGGAGCTCTTGACATCGGGGATCACGAAACCCCGAAACCCGATAGTTGAGTCAGGGAGATCACGGTTGAGTGCTGAAGATCGTGTAAGTGAAGAAAAAACTTGTGGATCAGGTTTTAGCATAAGATTCTTGAGGGAATCAAAGGAACCGCTTCGGCTCAGCAGAAGGGGATTTTTGATCGATCCTAAGAGCGGGAGGTGCGTGCAGAGACCCTGTGGGGTATGCGTCTGTGGAGAACACCTCACTGCGTCAATCTTGTAGCTTCCTATAGAAGAGAGCGGTTTCGTTGGAGTGATGCAACAAGCCCTTCTGATTTTGGGTGGATTCCTGGCAGAGAAAGCATGGATGGAGTTTCTTTGGCCATGGAAAAGATCAAGGCCAAAAATGCACATGTTGCTTCCACGTCTTCCCAGGTGTAGGTTCAAACTTGTGGCGGTAATGCCTGACATTAAGCCCGTGATCATATGGAAATATCCCATACACAGTGAACCATAAGCGTCTATAACTGGTGCATGTGACCACTTCGAGCTCCCTATTATTTCACACTATTTTCTTTTTGTCGCGCTTCACGCTTGTTGGGAAAAGATAGTTTGTTCCAAATGCGTCAGGACTGGAATGGAATGACTTTCTTTGCACTTGCATTTATTCGTCGGGATCTGCAAGAATCTATCTTGTGGGCATGTCTACCATCCAGAGTGTTTGGAGAAGATGAATTCTGAAGCTAATCAAACTTCATAACAGATTGGAGACTGTATATGGATCATCGGGAGAATGGCCATGAATTGTGTGATGTCATTACTAAACTTGATTGGAATGTGGTTAATTTCCCCTCACATCATGCATTTAGTTCGGGCATTATTAATCAGCTCAAACAACCCATAAATCTCTCATCCAGACACACTATCATAGCTCCAGATCCGTTCAAGATGGCTAAGAATAGTCGAAACTCCAGTTTGACAAGCGAATTTATCATCCAGGTGTGCATTTCAATTAACAAATCATTTTAATCTTGGCTCTGTATGATTAATACTTGAATTACTCTCAGCTCAAAGCTCGTTTTCTAGTTGATTGAGTCGCAGTTCTCTTAATAAGTCAAATTCTTACTTGAATTCTTCCTAAACTGACTGGAGTTTACCTACAATCACTGAAGATCTAAGGTTTGATTCATGTTTGAACTCCAAGTCTTACCAATAGTCGTTGAGTTTATTCTCAATCATACACTAGTTAATTAGCTTGAATCAAATGTTAAACTCTAAGTTTGTCCTTCGTCCTCAATTACACTCCTGGTTATATATTTGGACATTGAGTTCACTCATAGGTTGAAACCCTGATTCAGTTTATTACCTGAAATCACTCTATTTGTTGAGTCACAGTCTATTGTTAAGTCATAGCATTAAACTTGGCATATACTCCTTGATTCGAGTCTTTCCTAAATGTCTCATGTTGTTGATGAACTAGAAAAATATTAATAAAGTTATACTTTCGTGCCGAGTCACACTCTTTGACTCAAGATCCATCTGTTCATCAATTACACGCATAATCCCTGGGTTTGAGGGACACATCAGCAGTTAATTATGGCAAAGTCAGGATCTACTTTAAGGGCTGAGGTTGATGGTGTTTGGTACTTGTAGGCGCATCCAGAGGTAGTAGAGCATTTCAAACAGGCAGGGGTATTCACCTATTGTGAGAAACTTACTAGATTTCATCAACAGGTAGCAGAATCTTTTGCAACTGTATATGATGGAAGGTCTGCCAAAATAGGGAAGGAAGAATTCATCATTGATAGCAGAGTTTATAGGTCTTCCAAGAACTGGAGAGTGTTGGTTCAAATCCACAGTGCCATCAAATATAGAGTTCAGATCTTATTTGTTTCCCATTCACAAAGACTTGATTTGGAAGGACTTTCCAATGTCCTTTCTGGAACCTCAGTGGAAGGCATTGCTGAAAGCAATTTTTGTATATATCACTTGTGAGGGGCACTACAACAGGGTAATGTTTTATCATTATAAACTTCTAAATCATTTCACAGGTAGAGAACCTATAAACCTGCCTTACTTCTTTCACAAAACCCTTACGAAGATAGCAAGACAAGTGAAGGTCAAACCAACAAAGGTTGCTAACAGATTATCTCATCAGGGGCTCATTACCCTTCTTGTTAAAGAAACTCTGAAGAAGAAACAGGTGGGTTGGGGATTTTTCCTCTTTTGGAACGAATTTCAAACAGAGGGACCACCAAAAGAAAAGGCTAAAAAGACCACTGGCAGGAACACAATCACACCTAAGTCCAGTAAGAGAGAGGAGCTTCGTCTAGCAAGCCCTGAGGACTTTGTACTCTTGCAGGTAATCGAGATTCATCAAATTTTGATTTTTGGGTAAGTTTTTGTTTTCGGTGGTTTAGGCGAGCCTGTGTGTGCTCATTAACCACCGAAACAGAGTACTTTCGGTGGATAAGGTGCCAAATTCTAGATACAATTAACCACCGAAAGATGTTTTAACCAGATCACTCAAAATTTTGCCCAAATTCTACATTTCTAGGATATATATGGCACGTGATATCTTTGAGTTTTGAAAGAAACAAATTAGAGATAAATTATTAAGATGTTTGTGATATAATTTGTTCAAGATTGAGGGAACAATATGCAGATTTTAATTTAGCAAAAGACAAGTGGCAGTAGCTCCGAAGACAAGTGGCAGAGTTTTCAGAAACATATTTTTAAGGGATCTTGTAAATAGCCAAAGACATAAATGCAGGTTGTAAACATTGTTGGGATTGTAAAGGCTGAATGACCCCATGCCCAAAACTAAAGGCACAGGGTCTTCCAGGTTCTTCGAGACCTCACAGGGAGGTCTCCATCCCAAT
>SNQJ01S0025449.1:12688-28966 GCA_010110895.2 Picea sitchensis
CCCCCGTACAAATGTCACCCATCACCCTAGTTGCACCAGAAATTAATTTCATTAATTATTTAATTACTCTTATTTCTCTCACCCACCTAAAAACATTCATAAAATCGGTCCTTGGTTTCCCCATATTCCCTTACACATTTTAAATGACTTATACATTTACTAAATTCTTAGTTGAGTTCATAATTAGAAAGTTCTTAAAGGCAAAATTCCTTATTAAGTTAGTCATTCAGCTTTTTCCTTACGTTTCCCTTTTTCTTTATGTTTCCCCTTTTCCCCTTAGTTTCCTATTTCTTTTAAGTTTCCCTCTTTTCCCTTTTTATCTAAAACTCAAATTAGCGAGTGTAGAAAAAACACCTCTTTCTCTTTTTAATTAATATAATTTAATTAGCATATGTAGAAAAACAATCATTTCCTTTAAAAAAAAAAAAGTATCCCCCAAAGTAATTTGATTTTAATAAATTAATTGAATTTCTTACCCCCTTCTCATCACATGTTTAATTATGATTATTATTAGTTTTTTTTTTACCACAAGTATCACTTAGACCTAGATTTTAATTTCATAGGCCGGGCGACATTTTTATTAGGGATTTTTTTTTAAATCTTACTTATCACGTCATTCATTTTAAGGTCGACTAGGTTTATTCACTTACCCGTTGAAATCGTGACGTTACCTTCAGGACGCACTAGGTTCTACAAGAGTGCCACTTGCATTTTTCAGTTTTCTGTGCACGACGTGCCCTTCAGGACGCACTATGTGCTCCAAGGGTGCCATTCGTCTCTTGAATGACTTGGTCGACATCAAAAACTTCTGGAGTCAATACTCCACCAGGTGATCTTGTGGAAGACTAAGGGCCTCTAAGGAATAAGGTCCACGCCTTATTGAGCGCCCCTTAGAATCATCGTGAGCGACTGTCATAGTCTTCTCTCACAACATCATGGCTCTTCTTGAACTAGGTAATCATTAACCTACAGTTCGAGCCACGGCAAGAGTGCTAGTAGGTTGTGGCAGGGTTGTTGTTCACACCTCTCCCTCAAAGTCTCTAGTTGTCGTGCATGACCCCTCTACTCAACATGTGAGTCTGTTTGGGAAGATATCGTCAACCTACATCATCAAAAAATCTTGTCAGCAAAATAATCAATCATCATAACATCTAATCAGATGTACACGTCATATCTACAACAATCAACCCCAATAGTCCACTCCCTGACTCACTTCAGAGTCCAAGGGGTTTCATCGATGTCTTTGCATCCTTGAGGTCCAAAGTCTTGCACACTCAGGAGAATCGAGTCAATAGCACATGTCTATGTCAATACAACAAAATAACATGTCATCATATCCATATTGCCTCATAATCATAATCCAATGTCCAATAGTATCATAATCTAGATCACTTGCAATCAAGTGTCCTCAAGGAATAAGTTCGCTCTGTGCACGCAAGAGCGAGATGTTATATAGACCCCCTCTTGGTCTAAACTTCATCCTGAAGTTTCATAGTATATAAGTGCCAAAATAATGTGTATCACAGTATCATAATTCTGTCTATCAAACAAAAATGGAAACCATTGGCGCATATCATATGCGTCCTCCCAGGTCGTCAAGTGCGGACTATAGTTGCCCCACTGGACCTTGACTTTATCTATTGTTCGACTCCATAGCTTTCGAATGTGATGATCCAAGATGTAGATTGACTCAACCATGAGCACACCCTCGTCAGATACCTGGAAGGAACTCATGTCAATAACATGTGTACGATCACTAATATAATGTCTCAAAACAGATACATGAAAAACATCGTGCATACACCTCAAAGAATTAGGCAAGGCTAGTCTATAGGCCATGGGCCCATTCCTTTCCACAATATTGAAAGGTCCCATGAACCTAGGAGAGAGTTTAACACCCTTTCCAAAATTTATCGAACTCTCATGTGGTTTTACCCGCAAGAAGACTCGATCGCCAACTTCATAACTACGGTCGACACGATGCGCATCAACATGACTCTTCTATTGATCATGCGCTTCTTTGATCCTTTGTCTTATTCTTTTTATTTGTTATTTCGTTTATTGGATCTCTTATGGTCCCACCTAGAACCCTATCGTCAAGTCGATCCCAACTCAAAGGCATCTGAAACGGTCGCCCATAAAGAAACTCAAATGGCACCATCTTAATGGTGCTTTAGTAATTGTTGTTATATGCAAATTCTACCAGTGACAAGTATTCTTCCCAATGGTTCTGTTGGTCCATCAGGTACATGTGCAACATGTCTTCCAAGATTTGATTTGTTCATTCAGTCTACATGTATGTCTTCGGGTGATACGCAGTACTAAAGTTAAGTTGGGTTTCCAAGGCCTCCTAGAAACTAGTCCAAATCATCCAGTAAATACCGATCCTCAATCAAATATAATCCTCTTAAGCATGCAATGTAGCCTCACAATCTCAATGATGAAAACTATAGCTATGATAGGTTCTCAATACGTCGTACGCACAAGAATAAAATGAGCATTGTTTGTCACAGTGTCGACTACCACAAAAATTGAGTTGCATCTCCTTGTTGTCAGTGGCAATCCAACAATGAAATCCATCGAAATGACCTCCCATTTCGATTCTGGAATAACATGTGGTTGTAATAGTTCTGTTGGATGTATATGTCCATCCTTCACCTACTGACATTCTAGACATTTGGCCACATGGATGACTATGTCTGCCTTCATTCCTTTCTAGAATAATAAGGTTTTAAGGTCCGCCCTCATCTTCGTGACCCCTGGGTGAGCTATGTACACTGCTCTTTGAGCCTCATTTAGGATCAAACTCCTCAACTCGTCATTCGGTGGTATGTAAATTCAATTTTTAAATCTCAATAGTCCATCATCGTCCAACGTAAATCCTTCAAATCTTGGTACCATCATTGTGTTTTGTCTGATAAAATCCTTGACCTCTTTGTACCAGTCATCGTCACACTAGAAAGTTAGAATATTTTTACATAGATTCGTCTGAAGAGGTAACACCGAAAATATGTGTGGTCTCTGACTTAATGCATCTACCACTCGGTTCATTGCTCCTTTTATGAAAGTAATCTCGAAATCGTACTCGCTAAGCAATTTCGACCAATGCCATTGTTGCACGTTCAGGTCGCTTTACGTAAATATGTGTTGTAGTCCAAAGTAGTATGTTTTTAGTTCAAATTTTCTTCCAATAAGGAAGTGTCTCTAAAATCTCAAGGCATAAACAATGGCTAACAACTCCAAATCATGCGTCACAATGTTCTCCTCATGCCTTCTCAATTTCCTCGAGATGTAAGGGATCACTCGACCGTCTTGCATTAAGACTCTGCCTAAGCCTTCCTTGGATGAGTCAGTGCATACCAAGAAGTCTGCATCCATGTCAAGGACTTTTAGTATCAGTGTTTTTGTCAACATCTTCTTGAGCCTCTAAAATGATTCCACGCAATTCTCGAGCCAAACAAACTTCTCGTTCTTCTTCTGCAATTCCATGATCATATTTACTATCTTTGAAAATCCCTGGATGAACCGTCGATAGTATCCTGCTAAACCCATGAAGCTAGGAACTTCCAAGACATTCGTTGGTGCAGGCCATTCCATAATATCCTCGAAATTTGTTGGATCCATGGCGATACCTTTGCTAGAGATGACATGCCCTAAGTAGTGAATCTTCGATTGGTAAAATGAGCATTTAGACAATTTCCCATACATTTTTTTCTCTCGCAGACACTGTAGTACCAAGTGCAAGTTCTCATCATGCTCCTCTATCATCCAGTATTAAATCAAATATCGTCAATGAATACTTGGGTGAATTTTTCCAAGTACTCATGGAACACCCCGTTCATCATACTCATAAATACCCCTGGGGAGTTTGTCAATCCCAACGGTAAAATAATAAACTCATAATGTCTAAACCTCATATTAAAGGCAGTATTAGGGAAGTGATCCTCCTTGATCTGTAGCCGGTGACACCCCGATATCAAGTTGATCCTTGAAAACACCATTTCACCCTTCATCTAATCAAACAGATCATCAATCCTTGGCAACATATACTCATTCTTGATCATTTCCTTCTTCAATTGAAAGTAGTCAATGCAGAGTCTCCACAACCCATCCTTCTTTCGTATGAAAATAACAGGTGCACCCCATAGTGACACACTTGGACATATAAGTCCCAGGTCTAGCAACTCCTTCAGTTGCATTCTCAACTATGGGGTCAACATCCGATAAGGCGTTCTCGCTATCGGTTCAGTCCCCAGTTTTAGGTCTATGGTAAATTTCAAATTCCTCTCTGGAGGCGTCCTAGGTAAATCCTTAGGGAAGACATCCGCAAACTCTCTTACCACTGGAAGGTGTTCTATACCTTCCACTACTCTCTTCTCGTATAACACAAGGATCACATAAAGCTTACATCCTTTGCATATGCTCTTCCATAACTGTAAGGAAGACATGAACCTCAGAGACACTCCTTGGTTCTAACCTACAATAACACATATTTTTCCCTCATCATCGACCAAGATCAACTGTTTCATCTTACCATTCAGTATCGCCTCTTGTGATTCCAATCAGTCCACACCGATCACGACGTCACAAGATCCTAATATCGTGATGTACAGGTTGGCTCTGGTGGAAAAGTCTCCCAGGTTAAGGCTACAACTTGTAACCTTCCCTCCAACCTTCTGTTTGGCTCACAAAGCCATCTCTACAAAGCTAATCTTATCATGTTCAACTTCCTTTACCTTAACTCTTTTTAGTGCTGCACCAGAAATGAAATTCTCTGTAGAACCTAGATCTATCAAAATAATAAGGGTCTAGTCAACGACGATACCTGACATCTCGAGCACAGTCGACTGGTGCTCTACCTGGAAGTTATTCATCACTGCAAGAATGCAATGGGTCTTGCCCAAATCTCCCACGCTAGTGGGTCTGACTAATCCAATATGATCTAGTCCTCTCCATGGGGTAGTTGTGCTAGTAATGTGGCTCTCCACATTCCAACACACTTTCTTTGGTCAAGTACTCTTGGTACCCGATGTAGAAGATGAATCCTAACATTAAGGCCCAACACAAACTTGTTGACCTTAAATTTCTTGGTAAATTGGTGCAGAGCATACCAAAACAGCTCCAAAAATAGGCCTCGTACTTGGGCATCGTATGACCTCCCTGTGGAAAGGCATTGAACTCGTTGAGTCGATGCTCAACGAATCCCTCCGATAGAATCCACTCTTGAAACCCTTCCTCGAACAGTTCCCATGACACGCTTTCGACGACCATGTTCAAATGTGGTAGGAGTGTCTTCCACCATAGAAGAGCACTTCGCTTATGCTGAAATAACGCCATGTGAACCTTCATGTTGGAGGTATAGTCGTGAACAACTAAGTAGGTATCCATATTATCCAACCATGCCTTAGTAGCTTCACCGTCCGGGGCACCAAAGAACTCAAGAGATTTGACCTTCTTGAGTTCGCGCTGAAAGCTAATGGTAATGGATGGGGCGCATTGTGGACCCTCAGGGGTACAAGCGTCTTCGCCTCAACTCAGTACAGATGGTGGATCAAGGCCTCTGACATTCTCTGGAAGGGCTTTTTCAGACCATCATCATTGCTTACAACATTCGAATCTAGCCCAAGGACTAGTTCTTCCCCTTGGGGTTAGACTCTGAGGGCGTGGGAACTTCTGAAGGTGTTGCACCTCCTTTCATGACACCACATTGTGAATCTCTGTGGTGTCCTCTAATCGATATCATCACATTGACACATGAAAGTTTTTAATTAGTGCTAGGTTAATACTCAAGGGTCCACTACAGTGGAAATCATGGTGATCCATAGTCGCAGGGTTGAACCTACTCTGATACAATATGTAATGACCCCAATCGTTACGACTGCAAGCGAAGAAAAAAGTGAATAGTTTTTTTTTGTTCTTAGGAAGGAAGGAAACAACGACAACAATTCAACCACACAACCTGACGACGAACACCACACCCGCAAATCAGGCAACTGACAACAACGACTCAACACATTAGCACAACAAGGAACTGAGTGAAACATGTGGAAATCAAGACAGATGGAAATGACTACCCTCCCAACACAAACACCACAATGCCTACAAGCTAAAGGAAAACATTCACAATCTCAACACAATGGCCTCGATGACCAGTAATTGGAAACCTCTACGCTATGCAAAACCAAAACACTTTAAGGCATTAAAACAAAGTGGCAACATCAATTGCAAAGAAAAACGCCCACATCAGGAAGCACAGACTCCGACCAGGTTATCATTTGCCTCTGTCCATTGGGGCACGCGATGATCCCCTCATCAGGAATCATGCCATCACCAGGCGATAGGCATGACAGTAACCAAGGCACAACATGACACATCTAGACCAATAACCCAAGAAATTTTAATGCGCTAGGACACTGGATTAGCTAAATAAACACATGATGACTAACCCTAGCACCCAATCAACAAGTCAATAAGACGCGATGAAACCTGACGACTATAACATTCATATGTAAGACATTAAATTCCTTGCGTAACGATTTCTATTGAAACATACATCACTCTGTACACCCTAAAATAATCATTATCAAAACAATTAGCTTAGTGTAATTGTTTTCCAACTCCAATATCGGATGAGTAATTTCCTATGGAGGAATTTGTTATCTTTCAACTGAAACAAATAGGAAACATGCCTTTTAAAACAATATAACCCCCCCCCTTTTCTAAACTGAAAATGCTATTTTTTAAACTAAAACATTATATAAGATTGTTGTCTACTAAATAATTGTTGTCATCATATGAAGGGTTGTCTAACATATCAATATCAATATAAAAAAGTTTTACAACATATAAATGATGTCACAATATATAAACACTAAAGATATGGCAATTATAACATCGCAAGGGATATATACAAGGATATAATGCATTCATTAAATTATATAATTTCATTGTCAAACTATATTGGTTGTCATCAAATATTAAAAACATGATCAATATGCGTAAGTTGTCAATTATTTTAAACACTATCATGATGTGGCAATCCACCGTATTAATCGATGTCATATGATAACAAAGATATATAATGGTTGATACATGGTGACTCAGTTATGTAATAATGTCGATATATAATCGTTGTCACAAAAACGTAGATATGTAATCCAGATACATGGTAAATCAGATATATAATGGCTGAGATATAACAACATCGGTATTAATTGTTGTCCTAAAAATAAAACACAAATATATAAATTTTCTATCAATCTAGATGTAAATCGTTGTCATACACAACAACAAGCAAAGAATCGTTGTCTATTAGATATGTATATTCAACATTGTCTATCTAATATTAAGATACAAATTCAAAGATGTCTAATCACAAATTCAAAGCCAGATTGGCAAAACGAATTGGGTAAAGGGAGAATGGTAAAACAAATTTGGAAAAACCGAGTTAGAAAAATGAATTGGGTAGAGGGTGAATGGTAAAACGAATTTGGAAAAACCAAGTTGGCAAAATGAATTGGATAGAGGGTGAATTGTAAAACGAATTTGGCAAAACCGAATAGGCAAAACAAAATGGGTAGAGGGCGAATGGTAGAATGAATTTGGCAAAACTGAATAGGCAAAACGAAATGGGTAAAGGGAGAATAGTAAAAAGGATTTGGCAAAACCGAATAGGAAAAACGAAATAGGTAAAGGGCGAATGGTAAAACGAATTTGGCAATACCGAATTGGAAAAACGAAATGGGTAAAGGGAGAATGGTAAAAACACAATCATTCTCAGGGTAAAAAAACACAGTCAATCTTATTGCTATCATTTATTAAATGCCTGGTATCGCTACACCATACATCTAATTTCGTTGTCAATAGAATTGTTATCGATAATATTAGTTTGATTTCCAGAATATTGTTGCTATTACAATGACTGTCATAATAAATGTAAAATCATTGGTTTAATAAATGTAATAGTTCGCAGTCTATGAATGGTAAATTAGCAGATTAATAAGGTGTAAATTCGCAGTCTAATATGTCTAAAATCGTTTTCATACATAGAGAATAATAAGCTTCCATCTATAGAAATAAACACTCTGACATACAACAACCAAATCGCTACCCAAAAACGCAGGCAATAAAAACGTTATCTCTATCACATTATAATAAAATCATTGTGAAAAAGAAATGAAATCGTTGTGCAAAGGATCAGATATATGATCGCTGGTAAATGTTAACGCATCGTTGGAATGGTTCTACTAAAATGCAACATCCAAACCATGTTTGTTTTTGGTGAAAAGAAGAATGAAATGGTGGAGAAAAAACCATCAAAACGCAACACATAAGGGCATCAAAGGCAGTAAAAAAAACATGAAATTGCAGTCCAAACAGCATGTATAATCGCAGTAAATATATAAGTTAGACGTTGTCAACAAATATTCAATTGTAGACATAGTAAATTCCCAGACACAACATAAATAAGCACAGACATTAACATATTAAAGCATTGATATTTACCGATCAAGGCGTTGGGATTCATTAATCAAAATGCAGCGTCTTACCATCCAAAACACAAAAGAAATCAATCACAAGAAAGTGCAAGACCAATCGTTCAGCCATGAATAAGTCAACTCTAGGATAAGTAAGTGTAGATGGATGGGAAAGTGTTATCCTTCGCTCATCATGCATCGACAGAAAATCAGGGCATCAAAATATTTAGGTCTATTAACATTGAAGAGGCAACCATAGATTCGGCTCCTGGCCAACTTCTCAAGCATGGACTGATGATCTAGGGATAAGTATGGAAGATAAAGCACAATCTCTTCATAATAATCAATAAAACAAAATAGAACAATCATAGTAATCAGGGATCGGGTTGCCAAGGAAATCAATTCAAAAGAAGTGAGCGTAAAACTATGATGACTTTAAGTTCTCAATTAAAAACATTGAGTAAATCTCATTTCTTTACACAATATAAGTATAGTAATGAAAAGAACAATAAAAATAATAATCTACCATTCAAATAAATGCATGCATACCGTAGCCCAAGGTGACAACTTCGAGTCATTGTCCCGTGCGCTCTCCGTCTAGCTCTCACTTGGTGGCCGATGTGACTTCACCGATACCTCCCAGCCAAATCTAGGGCTACTCTTCTTCCCCTTGAGCCACTCAAAGTACATAGGGGCCACACACACTATACTAGAGAACAACTAGCTCCCATATTGCCTCGAAACGTTGATCTACAACTCATTACATGAGTTGGGTATCCGAAATCCCACAAGATAAGTCAGTCAAGAAAAAAATTATGTAGCCTAACATTACACATAAACGACCCCCCCCCCTATACTTCTCCTCCTCCATCCTTTTTATATATTTTCTAAGTGATTTCTTTCCCAAATTCCCATTTAATTTATTTTTCATTAATTCAATTCAGAAAAACCTCCCCCGTACACATGTCACCCATCCCCCTAGTTGCACCATAAATTAACTCCATTAATTATTTAATTAATCCTATTTCCCTCACCCACCTAAAATCATTCCTAAAATTGCTCCTTGGTGTCCCCATATTCCCTTACACATTTTAAATGACTTACGCCTTTACTAAATTCTTAGTTGAGTTCATTCAATTTTTTCCTTATGTTTCCCTATTTCCTTATTAAGTTAGTCATTCAACTTTTTCCTTACGTTTCCCTTTTTATTTATCTTTCCCCTTTTCCCCTTAGTTTCCTATTTCTTTTAAGTTTCCCTCTTTTCACTTTTTATCTAAAATTCAAATTAGCAAGTGTAGAAAAACCACCTCTTTCTCTTTTTTAATTAATAAAATTTAATTAGCATATGTAGAAAAACAATCATTTCCTTTTAAAAAAACAAATAATCTCCCAAAGTAATTTGATTTTAATAAATTAATTGAATTTCTTACCCCATTCTTGTCACATGTTTAATTATGATTATTAATTTTTTTTTTTACCACAAGTATCACTTAGACCTAGATTTTAATTTCCTAGGGTGGGTGACATTTTTATTAGGGAAATTGTTTTTAAATATTACTTATCACATCATTCATTTTAAGGTCGACTAGGTTTATTCACTTACTCGTTGAAATCGCGACGTTCCCTTTAGGACACATTAGTTTCTCCAAGGGTGCCACTCATCTTTTTCCGTTTTCCGTGCGTGACGTGCCCTTCAGGACGCACTAATGCTCCAAGGGTGCCACTCGCCTCTTGACTGACTTGGTAGACATCAAAAACCCATGGAGTCAATACTCCACCAAGTGATATTTTGGAAGACTAAGGGCCTCTAAGGAATAAGGCCCCTGCCTTATTGCGCGCTTCTTAGATTCATTGTGAGTGACTGTCACAGTCTTCCCTCATGACATCGTGGGTCTTCTCGAACTAGGTAATCGTTAACCTATAGTTCGAGCCAAGGTGGGAGTGCTAATAGGTTGTGGCAAGGTTGTTGTATACATCTCTCCCTCAAAGTCTCTAGTTGTCGTGCATGACCCCTCTACTCCACATGTGAGTCTGGTTGACAAGCTATCGTTAGCCTGCATCATCAATGAATCATGTCAGCAAAATAATCAATCATCATAACATATAATCATATGTACACATGTCATATCTACAACAATCAACCCCAATAGTCCACTCCCTAACTCAATCCAGAGTCCAAGGGGTTTCATCGATGCCTCTGCATCCTCGAGGTCCAAAGTCCTGCACACTTAGAAGAACCGAGTCAATAGCACATGTTTATGTCAATACAACCAAATAACATGTCATCATATCCATATTTCTTCATAATCATAATCCAACGCCCAATAGTATAATAATATGGATCACTTGTAAGCAAGCGTCCTCAAGGAATAAGTTCTCTTAGTGCGTGCAAGAGCAAGATGTTACATAAGGCTCCTAAAGGCTTTACTATTTCCCCTTTATTAACATGGAACGTTTCACATTGTACCACAAAGGTGTGAAATTCCTTATTCATGCCTTCCCAAAAGGATGAAATATTAATACTTTCATATGTTTTTTTAAACCTCGATTGGCATGTTCTCGAAGAGGAGTGTAATTGATATAACACTTTGGACCCAAATGAGGAATCTTGAACAAAAAAATTACACCCTTTATAATGGATCTCATCATCCTTTTAATTGTAGCCTGGGTGTGGTTGTGGGTTGGTATATAGCTCATGGATCATGTGCATGATCTTGGAAATCACTAACCATTCTTGACATACTGATTATAGAGAATTGGAACTATTAAATATAAGGAATATAGAGACCCTTCCTCATCATACTTCCTATAGAGAGAATCAACCACCACATTTTCCTTTCCCTTCTTACAGAAAATGGCATACTCATGGCATAACATTTTAATAACCCATGTTTTTTAATCTAGGGGTGATATCCTTTGTTCCAATAAATATTTCAAGATAAGATCGTCTCTTTTTAATATAGAAACAACACCACATCGACTAAGGATGGCACATAGAAATTTCATGAATAATAGAAAAACAAATCTTCTCATAAATGGATTTATCCAAGTTGTTAAGAGAATTAAAATCAAGATACATGTAGCAAGTGCTTCCTTTTTAGGTACGATCAAAACTAGAGAAGAGTAGTGGTTGGTACTAGGAGGGATGAGACTAGCAACTAGTAGTTCCTACACAATCGTTTCAATTTCATTATTTTGGGTAAAAGGATCACAATATGGGAACACATTAGGTGGTAGAATACTAGGAAGAAATGGTATACTATGATGATTCTCTCCACATGAGGATGTTGATCCTCAGGGATACTTAAATACTTGTTGGTATTTTTCCAACACTAACTACAAATCTAGATGAACTAGATGAGATGCATTATCAAACACTTGAATCACATAGAATTGTGAAATAATGATAGAATAACCATTTTTAGAATATTTTCCATATGGTGGGAGCTAATGAATTATGGATAACCCTCTTTGATACCTTTAAGCATGTATAAATTTCCACCTTTTTGAAAAATCTTGTTTAATTGTAAGAAACACATGGGGATGGGACCTGATGTTCTTATCCATTCAACATCCAAAATCCAAAATGATAGATCATATGCATCCATTTCAATGGAAAACATGAAAATTTTCAAGGAATATTCACCAATTTGAATTTTCATATTTCAAACACTACCACATTACATAGATCCCTCATCATCAATCATAATATTTAAGTGGCTAACAATATGGATATAGAAACCTATTTCTTAGGAAAATCGGCAATGGATTAAATTATGAGTGCTATCGTTATCCATTAACACAACTACCTTATGATACTTGACATAGACAACTAAATTTAATGTTTGAGGAGAAGAAATACAATTCAAAGCATGAAATGAGATTCAAGGTTCCTCGCTTAGTTGGTCAAGAAGAGGAATTTCCTTGGTGATGGGATTGACTTCCTCCTAACTAACCATCAACTTCCTCATCGAGAATGTCCATAAATGATTTATAGTCCTTCAATTTATTCCCTCGAGAATATTTTTCATCAAATTTGTGGGAAAGACCCTTGAATTGATGTTACAAATTTATACCTATGTCAACTTGTGGACCTTGAGGGGTGGGGTAGGATATTGAGAAACCACCATGTTGGGACAGGGTTTTCGATCAAAGTTGGAGACTAAAGATTGAGAAATCTACATAAAATAGGCACGATGGGAAATCTGAGTTCTAACAACCAAATTTTCACAAGTGTCAATATAGTCTTCGACCATACTTGTTTGGCACAATTTGGTAAGTTGGATTAAAAACTTTGTATCTCTTATCAAGTGAGGAAATAAGGATTTCACAAATTGTCTCCATGTAGTGACCACTAAAGATGTTTGTTTCTGCCACTATCACCAGTTATAATTTTCCCTATATAGATAGAGGACACCTATTTCGAGTTTAAAAATTTCATCTAGTATGGAATGAAGATAATTTTAGTGCTCCAATTGGTGAACCTAATTAGTCATATCCAGCCCATAAAACTTATTCAAATAAACTTTAGGGATGCGAGGTTTTGGATTGTGGGAATGGTCAAAAAATGAGAAGTGATTAATGGGATATTATTCCTCCTCAAGGTGCTTACCTTTATGGGATCCTTCACCAAATACATGTTCACCCTCCTTAGGCTTACCTTTCAACTTCTCGATATGATCTTAGCAAAGGCCAACTTGTGTAGTAAGGGGAGACATATTAGTTTCCATTTTTTTAACTAACTTGGAGAGATACTAAATCAATTTATTTAATTCATCCATTGCTAACATGCTATGGGTGTCTTTCATGGGATGATTGGGTCTGCCAAATAGATTATCCAGGAGCTATACCAACATTATGAATGTCTCAAGAGGAATTTGTGGAGAGGGGTTAGAAGTAATGGTAGGAGTAGGTCCACAAAAAATATATTTATTGCAAGAGTGACACCAAGACAATTAGTGTGATGAAAGGATTATTTTGATCTAGTTCCATATGAATGGTGTTGGAAAGCACCAATTGTTTTAATCTAAGGGGATTATTACTCCATTTTGAGTATTATTTCATTGATGAAATTCCCAAATTCTTTATATTGGAAATTATTTTGGAATTTATTTTCTCATGTTGCAGAAGTTGGGGTTTGCAGGTTGCAAGGATAGAGGAGTGTAAATTTATATAGTTATTTTATATACCAGAGGGTTTCTATCTATAGTAATCCATTGAATATTTCATATCACCAACTAAGGGTTGAACATACCCCCAATCATACTACCTAATTTCATTTTCTGCAAAAGTGATATAATTGTGTATTGTTCTCGGTGTACTATAGTAACAAGACAGTCAATAATATTAATTAAGGTCGGTTTTAGGTGCACCTATGGGGATTTTGATATACCTAAATATACGTGGAAGAAAAATAAGTATACATGTGTTGTCTAATGTAGTACTACTCAAAAGGGTACCGAAACCAGTTACAAGGATGTCCAACTAGGTGACATTTGTTATACTTTCTATGTGTAGTCTTCCCCAATTGTATGTTTACTCACTAAATGATACATCTTTGTGTTATTTAAAGACAATAGAACATGTCTCTAGCCTATTCATTTTTTTCTAAAATTGGAGTGTTTTTTCACATGAAAGTGATTTTGTAACAACCCCAGTTAAATAGATGTATAAGGATTATTAATTTTAATTAATTTGATAATCTGACTGTCCTAATATTAAAAAAAAAATATTAATAAATAAAGTTATAAAAAAAAAATTTGAAATGTTTTAGAGTCTATGGGTTTTGAAACCACGACCACCCACCGCCTAGGCCTTAATAAATGACCAACCACCAACGCGCCACACATATCACTTTTACAAAATAAATTCACATATAAATAATTTAATTATCAATAGTGGCAAGGTACTACCCTGAAGCATAATCTTCGATTATCCAAGCGTCAAGCTCACGGGACCTTACACACAACTCATTGAGCCAATCATTGAGCCCTTCCATTCCATTCCACCATTCAAAGCCAAGCACTAAGCTCCGATGCCCGAAAACCACTCTACAATCCTCAAGACTCGCACCTGCAGCCACCGAGACACACAATTCAACGCATATGTACAACGCGCCAAGGAGATCCCATGAGTGAAGCATCGAAGGACAATTAGTTGTAAGAAAAATGTTTAAAGGACTTAGACTAGGACAAGTGGGAAGGAGGCGACATACACACTAGGAAAGTAAGCTAGAGGAATTGGCGAGTATGGCACAAGGCTAGCATAGCTACCAGGCAAGGGAGTCAATAGTTTTCTTAGGTGAAGAAATCAAGCTTAGACACTTAATCCTAACCCAGCCAATCCCCTAAAGAGATTAATGTTTGTTTACAGAAAAGTAAAGAAAAACTTACGCCTAACCCTGTTTCTAGTTTAAGTAGCGCAAATTTGAAATGTCCTTGAACTCACCTTGACAACTTTGGTGGATGCAGGTTAAATCATACAGGATGGTTAGGACTCGAGGGAATCGAGGCAGGGGAGCATCGTCCCAGGCACTGCCAACACCGCCAGCGCTACCACCACCATCGCCCGAATAAGCTCTCATACTACGCTCATTGGAGGCCATAAATGATACTTTAAAGGGGAAACAACCAGTAGGGACCGAGGTGGAACCCCCACCATTTGGAATGGGTAATCCAGAAGCATCGATGGATTCAGGGGGAGGACCTCCACCCGAAGACATCACTTGAGAATTGAAAAAGATCAAACTTCCAGAGTTTTCCAGAGGTCGCGCTAGTGAACGCGCGGAAGCATGGTTGGAAGGCATGACAAGGTGTTTTTCCTTAAGGGACTATGCATGCAACTCAAAGGAGAAGATAGCAATTTTTCAGTTAAGAGACAACACCTTGAACTGGTAGGGCAACCTGGAAAGACAACTGCATCTTACCCTAGACACAATATCTTGGGAACTTTTCGAGGAGAGGTTCTGAAGGAAATATCTGCCAGCTTATTATGAGGAACAACAGGTAGGGGTGTTTCATGTCTTAGTACAGGGAAACAGAACTGTAGAAGAATATGAGATCAGATTTATAGAATTGGTCAAATATGTTTCGTATATGGATAATGACCAACGACAGGCAGAGCGCTTCGTCTATGGATTGAACCCTAAGATAAGAGATATGGTGCGGATGTGGAAACCGTCTTCAGTAGCGGAAGATGTGGAAAATGCGCGTTATGTGGAGGAAAACGTGAACTTAATCAGAGGTGTGATACCGACCTTTCCGCATCGTCCTAGATTCGTCAGGAAGTCCCCTAGGACATTTTCCAGGGGAGGGGGCTCAAGGCCACCTCCATATGGTAACAGAGTCATACCAAGGATAGTAACCACAGGGATTTCAATGGCAATGAGTGCAACATCTTGTTCATCACCAATGACGTAGACAGGTCCACAACCATCTCAGGAAACAACTAGTAGGGGTAGGGGTTCCACGGGAAGGAACTCATTTAAGAGACAGTCACATAACAGTGTGCAGGTTCAATGTCATGTTACCTGTTGGGGGTGCAGAGGACCCCATTACTAGCATGACTGCCTAGATTTACAATCAGGGTTCATGCATAGAGAAGGAAAGGCCCCGATGGGAAGAGCAAGTAGTAGCCACCATATTTACACAACGGTTAATAATCGCCAGGCCGAACATCAATCCACACTAGTGGAGTCAACAGGTATGCTAAATCATATCAATGTTAAGATTTTATTTGATTCTGGTGCGACAGATAGTTTCATTTCACCATTTGCATTAGAAAAGAGTGGGTTGGCAGCCTA
>SNQJ01S0025449.1:32698-66394 GCA_010110895.2 Picea sitchensis
TGTATATTCCATTGTAGGGTGTGGACCCTAGTTATGATTAGGAGGGGGGGAGGCATTTCCCACTGTGTATCCTCTGAAACCTAAAGTCATGGGAGGACGGTGTTAGCTCATTCTCCCCAAGACATGTGATGATGATTGTCAGTTGCTTGTTGGGGAAGCTTGGTCAAGATAGTGACACTTCTGCTTACGGGTTCTATTTGGAGTTAGGTCAATGTAGTTGACGCTGCAAGATAGTCCAGCAGAGGAAGGATAGGAATGAGGATGGAAGTAAGTTAGGGAGGAAGGATGAGTAGAAATAGTTGAGAAAGTATGGAGATTCATCTGATGGTGAAATTTGATGTTTTCCCTTCTAAAAAGAAAATGTGTATATATGAATTTTCATAATTATGTAACTAAACCACAATTGTATAAATAAAATTGTTGAACTGGATAATTGTAATTAAATGATTTCTCAAACATTTGATTAGTTTATTGTTTTTTTTTATAAAAGACTAGTCTTGTTGATTGGATTGGATGCATACATAAATTACTAAAGGGTGATAGTTATTGATTATTAGTACATGCACGAGACTTGAATGTACTAGCTACACATGCATTTCTTGTACATGTACACTAGTATGTATGAGTTTTCGTGACTACTTACTAATAGTGTCGGTTAATTGTTATGAATGTGTGAACCATGTTTCTTTTCCTTTGTACCATGAGATACCTTAACTTCAGGATGAAGTTTCCTAAAGTGTGAGTGTATGTAACAACCCTGGTTAAATAGATGCATAGGGATTATTAATTTTAATTAATTTGATAATCTGACTGTCCTAATATGTTGAGTTAAACAATAATTATTTATTAATAATATTAATTAATTATTAATTAATTGTTCATACCTGTCAATGATTAATTAATTAATTAATAGACTCATTAAATGTTTGAGTAATGAATTAAAAGGTCTTAATAATTTTAGTTTATTTAATTAAAGACTTACGTATGAAAGGGGGGGAAAGAAACATTAAATAGAGGGGATAAGATAATAAAGAAGGAGATAAGGAAATTAATGAGGGGGAGGAGAGTCTGTGAAGGGGAAGATATGATGGGGGAAGAGCCCTACGAGAGGGCATCATGAGAATAGGGGGAAGGAATAATTATGGGAGAGGAGAGACTGTAGTTCTGGTTTTTGGATTTTCTGGTTCTGTTGTTGGGTTCTGTAGTTTTTGGTGAACCATTGCAGGGGGCAACGGGTTGATGGGGGTTTTGGGCACGGGGACCAGGATTCCTTTCGGTATCCTGGAGCGAGGGAGCCAGACAGGTTGCTCCTAGTTGGCTGGGTGGTTAGTCGGTTTGGGCAGGGTTTGGTCAAGTAGCAAGTTGGGCAAGGTAGTAGGGAGGACAACCAGACAAGTAGGAGTTTAGCATCAGAAGGAGGTATTTTAATTATGAGTTTGCCGAGTTATATTCATGCTGTGGATAAATTTCAATTTTCGTTGAATATTTATGCTTATATGATGGTGAATGAATTATTTATGCAAGAAGAAAGGAATTATATGTTTAATTGTATGAATTTTTTTGGATTTAATTAAATTAGGACCCTACAGATTTCATGCCACTTGTTGTGTTCCTTGTTACCTGAAACAAATTTTTCAAAGTAAAATAGATGGAATATAGCTACTGATAGAAAATAAAAAAAAATGAATACAAAAGGAAATATAGCTACAAAATAAAATAAACAAAACTAGAAGTGGAAAATAAAAATGGAAAATAAACAAAACTAGAACTTGAAACAGTCTCCAACTTTGGTAGAGCATTTGGTTGTAATACTGGATCCAGTCTACTTTTGGGGCCCTCTCTTGTTCTCCTTCTTTGGTAGCTTCGTACCAATCAAAATGGTCTCCAACTTTGGCAAAGTGTTTGGTTACGACAGGTATCCAACTTGGATAAATGGATTTATCCAAGTTGGAGACCTGTATTAAAATCAAACGGTCTCCAACTTGGATAAATGGATTTATCCAAGTTGTTAAGAGCATTAAAATCAAGAGACATGTACAAAGTGCTTCTTTTTTAAGGACCATGAAAACTAGAGAAGATTAGTGATTGATACTAGGAGGGATGAGACTAGCAACTAGTAGTTCCTACATAATCTTTTCAATTTCATTATTTTGGGTAAAAGGATCACAATATGGGAACACATTGGGTGGTACTATATTGGGAAGAAGTGGTATACTATGATTATTCTCTCCACATGAGGACGTTGACTTTTAGGGATGCTCAAATACTTGTTGGTATTTTTCCAACACTAACTACAAATCTAGATGAACTAGGTGAGATGCATTATTGATGCAGACCCCCTGCCCTCCGGCCGGAATTCGCTCAGGATCTTCACTAAAACCACACCTAGGTTTAATTAAAACCTTTGTTTAAGCCACAAAGGACTTCAGGTTTCATGAGTTGGAGAGTCCTGATGTATTTCCACAGCTCTTGGCAAATGATGAAATGTGAAATGTCAACAAAGGTTGACTCCTCCAATGCGAAAAGCACATGAGTTTCGGCTTTCAGGGCTTTGAGAGAATAGATAACAATCGTTCATCTTCCCTTATGATTCCCCGAACTCCGAAATCGGCTCAATGTCCCAAGGAATGCGAGATTGATGGCCTTTCGGGATTTTCCCCGAAGCTTGACACCTCCTTTGACTTTCGCTACATGTACCTTCTGACTGAGACTTGGGACCCACATTTTCGACGTTTCCCTTTTCGCGATTTCGGGAGTTTCATTTACCATGCAACTCTACCTCTTGAGTCCGGAAACCCTGAAACCCAATTGGTACCCAACGACTATTGTCCCTCGACCTTTTTGGGAATTTTTCCTTTTCCTCTTCTAGATTTCGTGAACCGAAAGTTTGAAACTCTCGATTCCAAAACCATAGCCTCCTCTACTTCCTGAACTCTGAAAAGCCGAAATGCCGAAATCCCACACCCAAGGCACAACACATTTTACGACTTCGGGATTTTCAATGCAAAGGGTCTCGATTCCTTGTCATCAGAATTTTCGATATGCCGAACCCCGAATTACCGAAATTCTAAAATTCCACACCTGATAATCCTTTTTGTGACTCGGGAATTTGCATGACTAAGGATTTTGGCCTACACGCCAAACTTTCGAATCTTGAATCGCCAAAATGATCTGACGGCTCAAACAGACCACGATCAACAGTCCACGTTGATTCTTGATATCAGGATGGTGGGTTCATCCAACTCATAACCACCTTACATCTCCTATGGATCCTATGGTCCTCGCGACTTTGTGAGTTCTCCTCAGAGAATTCTGACCATCAGATGCACTCCTCAATGTCTCATGTCCAAACGACTCGGTGTTCTCCCTCCTGAACTTAACCTCTACGAGACGATTTCAATCTGCGTCTCCCTTTGAGCACTTCAAAGTTGTTCTCCTTCCTGAGTTTTCACTTGTAAACTCAAGCTTCCCAAAAGGATCCATGCTCACACTCCTTGCGACAAACCTTTAAATAACCTCTGGTTATTTGAGTCTCCAATCCTGTGCACTCTTTGCAACAGTGGTCCTCTCAATCTTCTTTCTGGATTTATAAAATCCAAGTCTTCAATTAGCCTGCACAAACCTTGCATGGCTATGTACTTCACCTGCACTTCAGATGGTATGAGAACAATAGTATCTCTCCTGAGATTTATGAGATAAAACTCAACCCTCGTCAACGCACACCTTGCGAACGTTCACTACATTTCTTGCAGGAATTCTTAGGAAGAGAAACAATTGAAACTCATTCATCTCCTCTCTCAGACTTCATTCATTCAACATGAAATCACACATAACACAACATTGAAACAAATGCATAAGAGAGAAACAAATCAACTGTAAACATACCATTCAACAAATGTAAATAGTAAGAATCTTAACACCATGAAAATTGAGTCAAAGCTTCATATATTAACTCAAGTGCTCCTGTACATGGATTCTTCTCTATAGCTCTCTTCTACAACTCTACAGCTTATGAATTCTGAATAATCATCCCAAAAAATTTACAATGATACAAGGGTGAGGGTGTCTATATCCGTTTTCCCTCCTACGCTTCTAAACTGTCTAATCTATTAAATTAAATCTACCTACTTGCATTCATTATGCATAAATTCCTTTACATTTCTACAGACGAGAGCAATGCTCAAGATCTGTTTACAACATCTAGTCATAAATGTAAGTACACTTCCCTTAGCTACTATATTAATGTCCATTCATTAATTTTTCAAAACATTTCAAAAAGTGCGCTAGTGCTTTTCCAGCTGTCCTCCCACCTTTACATTGCTTGCTTGGCTGGCTTCTTATGATGCTCTTGCATCATACTCCCTCGCTTAAAATTTTTCATGAAATCCTATTCATGAGCTCTTGCACAGTCTTTCCATGCCTATGAATTGTTGCTTCATCTTCCCAACTGACATCCTCAACTGGATGTCCCTTCCATTTGACCAAGTATTCAAAATACTCTTTCCTCCTGGTCTTTTTGCTAACCCTTTTGTCAATTATTCTTTTCATCTGTGGATCTACAACTATAGGCATTTGTTTTGTCCATTGAACCTATTTTTCTTCCTCCTTTGTTCTTACTTCTTTAGCTCTATAAGGGTACCAATCTGCAACATTGAATATCAGTGAGATTCCGACCCCATCGGGTAATTCAATCTCATATGCGTTTTTCCCAAATTTCCTTATGACCTTACACGATCCAATCTTTTTCATCTTCAGCTTATTATATGTTCCCCTTGGGAACCTCTCCTTCCTCAGATGTACTAGAATCAGATCACCAAATTCAAATTGAAGTTCATGCCTGTGTTGATCTACTCTCCACTTGTATTCTTGAGTTGAACTCTGCAATCGCTCCTTAATTTGGTTGTGAAGCTCCTTCATTCCTTCTGCAAAGTCCTCTGTACTAGCACTCCTAAATTCATTTTGTTCCAAATCTTTAAATTCAGAAACTCCCCTTGGTTGCATTCCATATACAATCTGGAATGGACTCAGCCCTGTTCTTCCATTGAGTGAATCATTGTAAGCGAATTCCTCTTGTGGCAGAATGTGATCCCATTGACTGTGGTGTTCAGTCACTAAGCTTCTTAATAAATCTCCCAAGCTCTTGTTTACGACCTCTGTTTGTCCATCCGTCTGAGGATGATATGTTGAGATAAATAAAAACTTGTCCCTAACATCTTCCATAAGGTCCTCCATAAATTCCCTATGAACTTGGTATCTCGATCAAACACAATACTCTTTAGAAAGATGTGAAGTCTGATGACTTCCTTGAAAAACAGGTTCGCAATATGAGTTGCATCACTAGTTTTCTGGCATGGTATGAAATGTGCCATTTTTGAAAATCTGTCGACTACCACAAAGATTGAATCATATCCTCTCTATGTACTTGGTAGTCCCAATACAAAATCCATGCTCACTGCATCCCACGGCCTTTCAGGTATGGGCAATGGTTGGTATAACCCTGTATTCTTCCTTTTTCCTTTCGTGTGATGACAAATTCTGCACCTGTCCAAAAATTTCTTAACATCTTCCCTCATCCTTGTCCAAAAATATGAGCCATTCAACTTTGAGAATGTCTTCTCATGAACGAAATGTCTGGCCAATCCTCCACTGTGTTTTTCCTTCAGTAGATTCTCCCTCATGGAGCATTTCAGAATACATAGTTGATTTCCCCTGAACAATAATCCATCCTGGATCATGTATTCAATCCATTGGCTTCTGTCCCTAAGAATTGGATTCTCAGATGCTTCATATGCCTCTTTAAAATCTGGGTCATCCCTGTACATCTATTTGAGGTTATCAAAACCCAAAGTCTTGACTCTTAATTCCTGCATAAGAAAACATTTCCTTCTCAAAGCATCAACAACTTTGTTAGCAGTTCCAAAAATATGCTTAATCACAAAAGTAAAATTCTGCATGAATTCAACCCATTCAGCATGTTTTTGGTTCAACTTCTCCTGTCGAGTCACAAATTGCAAAGCATGATTATCGTTGTACAAAACAAACTCCTTGGGAACCAAATAGTGTCTCCATTTCTTCAGTGATTGTATGACGGCATAGAATTCCTTGTCATATGTGGAGTACTTAACCTTCGCTTCATTCAGTTTTTCGCTGAAGTATGCGACTGGCCTATCATCTTGGCTCAAGACCGCTCCAATTGCAAATCCACTCGCGTCACACCTGACCTGGAATGTCTTGCTAAAATCTGGCAAAACTAGAATTGGTTGCTTAGTGATCTTCTTCTTCAGCAGATTGAAACTCTTCTCTGCTTCCTCCATCCAATGAAAATATTTATGACTCCTCTTCACCGTATCCATCATCAGTGTGCTAATTTCACTGAAGTTTTGGATGAATTTCCTGTAGAAGCTAGCCAAACCATGGAATCTTCGAACTTAAAACATGCTCTTTGGCGATGGCCAATTCTTAATCACCTTTATCTTTTCCGGATCCATTTTTAATTCATTTGTAGAGATAACAAAACCCAAATAAATGAGTTCTGTCCTCATAAATGATGATTTCTTCATATTAATCAGCAATTTCTCTTGTTGTAATCTCCTCATTACTGCAACTAAATGCTTTAAGTGTTCTTCTTCTGTTTTGCTGAAAATTAATATATCATTAAGATATACAATGACGAATTTCCCTATGAAATCCTTTAGGACTTTGTTCATCAACCTCATGAAAGTACTGGGTGCATTCGTTAATCCAAATGGCATGACAAGCCATTCATACAGCCCCTCATTCGTCTTGAATGTTGTCTTCCATTCATCACCTTCTCTTATTCAAATTTGATGATACCTGCTTTTCAAATCAATCTTTGAAAAAAATCTTGCTCCGCTCAAGAAATCCATCAAGTCATCCATCCTTGGCAATGGAAATTTGTATTTGATGGTAATCTTATTGATCACCCTTTAGTCTGTACACATTCTCGAGCCTCCATATTTCTTTGGGATGAGCACTGTCGGAGCAACGCATGGACTCAAGCTTTCTAGAATCAATCCTTTGTCCATTAAGTTCTGGACCTGTCTCTTAACTTCTTCATTTTCTTGCGGCGTCAACTGATATGCTACCTTGTTCGAAAAATTAGATCCAGGTATAATATCGATATGATGAATTATACTCCTGATAGGTGGCAATGAACAAGGTAGTTCGTCCACTACTATATCAACAAACTCTCCCAGAAATTCCTGGATTTCTTCTGGTAAATCATCTATCCTCGTACTGGTCAAAACAATTTTGGGCTTCCTGACCACAATAAATTGTGTGTCTTCCTTCTTCTTAACCTCATTAAGAAGTTCCTTCCCACTCATGAGAAGTACAATGTTGCTCGTCTCTGTTTTCACCTCTTTATCCTTAATCNTCGTACTGGTCAAAACAATTTTGGGCTTCCTGACCACAATAAATTGTGTGTCTTCCTTCTTCTTAACCTCATTAAGAAGTTCCTTCCCACTCATGAGAAGTACAATGTTGCTCGTCTCTGTTTTCACCTCTTTATCCTTAATCAACATCAACATGTGAGTCCTACCATTTTTCTCCAGGGTTTACATCTTCTTTCTCCCATCATGAACTACATTTTTGTCATATTGCCATGGTCTACCTAGCAATAGATGACAAACATCCATGGGAATGACATCACATAATATTTCATCTTTATATCCTCCTATTTTAAATTCAACTAAACATTGTTTAGTGACATCTACCTGATGTCATTTTTGTAGCCACGAAACCTTGTACGTGCTTGGATGTACAACAGTCTCCAGCTCCATATTTTCTACCATCTCTGTAGATACAAGATTGTCTGTGCTACCGTTGTCTACTATGACCTTGCATACCCTATCCTTAGTTTTGCAAGCAGTCTGAAATAGACTGTTTCTTTGGGATGGGTTCTCTACCTCCATCTCCGGCTTCAAGAGAACTTTCCTCATCATCAAAGATCTTCCACCCTCATCATCTTCTGCCTCAACATTCTGTCCTTGAGCTTCGACAATGTGAGTTTCACCACCATCTTGCTTCTTATCTGGACACTCATAGGATTTATGTCCGATTTTTCCACAGATGAACCATTTCAGTTCACCTCCTCTGCCTCTTCCTCTTCCTCTGGCTCAAGGAAAAGTATTTCTATCAGCATACTACCTTCCTTGTGAGCTTCCTCCTCTCTCAGGTTGAGTTTGAGGTTTATTTCCCTCTTCTTTAGGATTTTGAGTTCTGTCTTGAGCAATTGTTTTGCCTCTGGCTTGACTTCTACCTCGGCCTCTTTAACCTTGCTTTCAGCTCATCTTCTCTTCAACTTTCAGAGCTATCTGATAAGCATCTTCTACATTTCAAATGGTCATTATGCTCATCTCATCTTGAATTTCATATCACAGACCATTCATGTACCTGGAAACCTTTTCATCATCGTTTTCCCGATTACCTTCTCTGATGTTTATCCTGTAGAATTCTTCAGTGTATTCTTTTACTGACATCAACTTCTGTCTCAAACTCTGCATCCTCCGAAATAGAGTGATTTGATAATCCTTGGGTATAAAATTGGCTTTCATCTTTGCAACCATTCTATCCCATCTTTTGATTTTTTTTCTTGCCTTTGTAGCGCCTGTTAGCCTGCAGTTCATTCGACCACAGTGCTACATGCCCTTTAAGTCTAGTAACGACATGTTTGACTTTCTTATCTTCCTCAACATCCTCATAGTCAAAGTAATTTTCTAGAGCTCTAATCCAGTCTATAAGTTCTTCAACATCCAAGTTTCCTTCGTACACTGAAATGTCCATTTTTGCTCCGACACCTATCCTTGCAACAACCCTGAATAGGCATTCAATTGAAGCATCTTTGACTACAATTTATTCTCCTTCGTTTCCAGCTTCATTTTCATTTTCAACCTCGCTGATATCCCCAACGTCGACTGTGCGCCTCTGTGTTGTATTCATAGCATCAAGTATGGAACGTAACTCACACATTTCCCTTTCCACTGCTGGATCAGGCATTGGCCTATCTCTTCTTCTCAGCGGCATGGCTGAAATTTTTTCTCTTTTCTCTGTGCTACAAAAAGAAAAGAATTTATTTTGTGCTCTTATAACACTTTGACGTAGACCCCCTTCCCTCAGGCCGGAATCCACTCAGGATGTTCACTAAAACTACACCCAGGTTTAATTAAACCCTTTGTTTAAGCCACAAAGGACTTTGGGTTTCGGGAGTTGGAGAGTCCCGATGTATTTCCACAGCTCTTGGCAAATGTTGAAATGTGAAATGTCAACGAAGGTTGACTCCTCCAACACGAAAAGCACATGAGTTTCAGCTTTCGAGGCTTTGAGCGAACAACTAATAGCCGTTCCTCTTCCCTTATGATTCCCCGAACTCTGAAATGCCAGAATGCCGAAATGGGCTCAACGTCCCAAGGAATACAAGATCGATGGAATTTTGGGATTTTCCCTGAAGCTTGACCCCTCCTTTGACTTCCGCTGCATGTACCTTCTAACTGAGACTTGGGACCCACCTTTTCGACGTTTCCCTTTTCTCGATTTTGGGAGTTGCGTTGACCATGCAAATCTACCTCTTGAGTCTCGAAACCCCGAAAACCAATTGGTACCCAACGACTATTGTCCCTCGACCTTTTCGGGAATATTTCCTTTCCCTCTTCGAGATTTCGAGAATCAGGAATTTGAAACTCTCGATTCCAAAACCACAACATCCTCTACTTCCCGAACTCCGAAAAGCCGAAATGCCGAAATCCCACACCCAAGGCACATCGCATTTCACAACTTCGGGATTTTCAATGCAAAGGGTATCGGTTCCTTGTCGTCAGAATTTTCGATATGTCGAACCCCGAATTATCGAAATTCCAAAATTCCACACCTGATAATCCTTTTTGCGACCTAGGAATTTGCGTGACCGAGGATTTTGGCCTGCACTCCAAACTTTCGAATCCCAAATCCCCAAAATGATCTGACAGCTCAAACAAACCATGATCAACAATCCACGTTGACTCTTGATATCAGGGTGGTGGGTTCGTCCAACATCTAACCACCTTACAGCTCCTCTAGATTCTACGGTCCTCACGACTTCGCGAGTTCTCCTCAGAGAATTTTGACCACCATATGCACTCCTCAATGAACCTGTCCAAATGACTTGGTGTTCTCCCTCCTAAACTTAACTTCTACGAGACGGTTTCAATATCCGTCTCCCTTTGATCACTTCAAAGGTGTTTTCCTTCCTGATTTTTCACTCGTAAATTCAAGCTTCCGAAAAGGATCCCTGCTCGCACTCCTTGCGGCAAACCTTTAAATAACCTTTGGTTATTTGAGTCTCCGATCCTGTGCACTCTTTGCAACAGTGGTCCTCTCAATATTCTTTCTGGATTTATTAAATCCAAGGATTCAATTGGCCTACACACACCTTTCACGACTCTGTGCTTCACCTACACTTCATCTAGTATGAGAACAACAGTATCTCTCCTGAGCTTTCTGAGATAAAACTCAACCCTCGTCAACGCACACCTTGCGGACGTTCACTTCACTTCTTGCAGGAATTCTTAGGAAGAGAAACAATTGAAACTCACTCTTCTCCTCTCTCAGACTTCATTCATTCAACATGAAATCATACATAACACAACATTTAAACAAATGCATAATAGAGAAACAAATCAACTGTAAACATACCATTCAACAAATGTAAACAATAAGCATCATAACACCATGAAAATTGAGTCAAAGCTTCATATATTAACTCAAGTGCTCCTATACATGGGTTCTTCTCTACAACTCTCTGCTATAACTCTATAGCTTATGAATTTTGAATAATCATCACAAAAAATTTACAATGATACAAGGGTGAGGGTGTCTATATCAGTTTTCCCTCCTACGCTTCTAAACTGTCTAATCTATTAAATTAAATCTACCTACTTGCATTCATTACGCATAAATGCCTTTTCATTTCTATAGATGAGAGTAGCGCTCAAGATCCGTTTACAACATCTAGTCATAAATGTAAGTGCGCTTCCCTTAGATACTATATTAATGTCCATTCATTAATTTTTCAAAACATTTCAAAATGTGCGCTGGTGTTTTTCCAATTGTCCTCCCGCCTTTACGTTGCTTGCTTGGCTGGCTTCTTACGATGCTCCTGCATCAATTATCAAAGGCTTGAATAGTATGGAATTGTGAAATAATCATAGAATAACCATCTTTAGACTCTTTTCCATATGGTGGGAGCTAATGAATTATGGATAACCTTCTTTAAGGCCTTTACACATGTAGATATTTCAACCCTTTTGGAAAATCATGTATAATTGTACGAAATACATGGGGATGGGACCTGATGTTCTTATCCATTCAACACCCAAAATGATAGATCGCATGCACCCATTTAAATGGAAAACTTGTGATTTTTCAAGGAATATTCACCCATTTGAAATTTCACATTTCACAGACCACCACATTACATAGATCACCCATCATCAATAATAATATGAAAGTGGTTAACAATATGGATATAGACATTTATTTCTTAGGAAAATAGACAATGGATGAAATTATGAGTTCTATCCTTATCCATTAAGACAACTACTTTATGCTACTTGACATAGATGACCAAATTTAATGTTTGAGGAGAAGAAATACTATTCAAAGAATGAACTAAGATTCAGGGTTCCTCACATCGTTGGTCAAGAAGAGAAATTTCCTTAGTGATGGGAGTGACTTCCTCCTAACTAACCATCAATTTCCTCATCGAAAATGTCCATAAATAATTTATACTCCTTGAATTTATTCCCTTGAGAATATTTTTCATCATTCTTTTGGTAAATTCCATTGAATTGATGTTCCACATTTCTACCTATGTCAACTTGTGGACCTTGAGGGGTGGGGTGGGCTATTGAGGAACCACCATGTTGGGACAGGGTTTTCTAGCAAAGTTGGAGTGTGTAGATTGAGAAATATAAATAAATTAGGAACGATTGGATATATGAATGGCCTTCAAATAAGTAATGGGGTGGTTCATATCTACTTGGGTTGTGATTTCTTCCTTAATACCATTGATAAATAATTTCTTAAAAAAATCATCAGCTAAATTTTATGTTCTAACAACCAAATTTTCAAAAGTGTCAATATAGTCTTTGACCATACTTGTTTGGCACAATTTGGCAAGTTGGATCAAAAACTATGTATCTCTTATAAAGTGATAATATAAGGCTTTCACAAACTGTCGACATGTACTCACCACTGGAGATGTTTATTTATGCCACTACCACCACTTCTAATGTTCCCTATATAAATAGAGGAAACCTATTTGGAGGTTAAATAATTCATCTATTATGGCATGCAAGGAAATATATTTCTCCAATTGGTGAAACTAATCAATCATATCCAACCCATAAAAATCATTCAAATCAACTTTAGGGATGTGAGGTTTTGGATTGTGGGAATGGTGAAAAAATGAGAAGTGATTAATGGGAGATTATTCCTCCTCAAGGCGATTACCTTTATGGCATCCTTCACCAAATACATGGTCACCCTCCTTCGGCTTACCTTTCAAATTCTCAATCTGATCTTAACGAAGGACAACTTGTGTAGTGAGGAGAGACATATTGGTTTCCATTTTTTTAACTAACTTGGAGAGATACTAAATCAATTTCTTTAATTCATCCATTGCTAAAATGCTATGGATGTTTTTCATGGGATGATTGTGTTTACCAAATAGATTATCCAAGAGTTATACCAACATGATTAATGTCTCAAGAGGAATTTGTGGAGAGGGGTCACAAGTAATGGTAGGAGTAGGTCCACAKAAAATATGTTTATTGCAAGAGTGACACCAAGACAATTAATGTCATGCAAGGATTATTTTCAGCTAGTTCCCTAGGAATGGTGTTGGTAGGAACCAATTTGTTTTAATATAAAGAGAGTATTACTCCATTTTGAGTATTATTKCATTGMCGGAATTCCCAAATTCTTGATATTGCAAATTATTTTCGAATTTATTTTATCATGCTATAGAAGTCGGGGTTTGCAAGCCCCAAGGATAGATGAGTGTAAAATTATATATTCATTTGATATACTAGAGGGTTTCCAACTATAGTAATCCATTGAATATTTCATAGCACCAACTGAGGGTAGATCATACCCTTAATCATACTACCTAATTTCATTTTCTGCAAAAGTTATCTCCTTGTGTATTGTTCTCGGTGTAATATAGTAACAGGACACTAAATAATTACGTCGAAAGGCGTATACCTATTGGATATGGGCACAATTAATGATCTTTTAATCTTAAATTCTAATCTGATGGTTATGCATTGAAGATGCCGGCATATTCTTAGTCGTCCTCCAAAATCAATGGATCAGATTTATTGTTGATAACTTCTTTGCATTTATAAATGCATCTGTTAACCTGTTTACTTTTTAACATTTACCTAATCATATTAATAAATTACTGTAACATCATCAGATTGACACGTTTAAATGATTAACTTTTGAAATTCTTTAGAATTTCATTATCTGGGTCAGTTAGAATTTCATTATCTGGCTGGATTTTTTTTAAAGGGAAAGTTTTTTTAATCTGTCGTAACTCTTTTGGTGTTCGCCAGCTGCGAGTTAGCGGCTGTGCTAGTATTATGTAAGGTTGGTCTTAGTTGCACCTAGGGATATTTTGATATACCTAAAGATATGTTAAAAAAAAATCAGTATACATGTGTTATCTAATGTAGTACTACTCAAAAGGCTACCAACAAAGGTTACAAGGGTGTCCAACTAGGTGACATTTGTTATACTTACTATTTGTAGTATTCCCCAATTGTATGTTTACTCACTAAATGATATATCTTTGTGTTATTTAAAGGCACATAACATGTCTCTAGACTATTTTTTTTTTTCTAAAATTGGAGTGTTTTTGCACATGAATTTTCTTTAATACAACTTGTTGTGTTCCTTGCTACCTAAAACAACATTTTCAAAGTAAAATAGATGGAATATACCTACTGAAAGGAAATAAAACAATGAAGAAAAAATAAATATAGCTACAAAAGAAAATAAACATAACCAGAATAGAAAATAACAGTAGTAAGCAAATATTTATTCATATTCAGAACTAGATGTAACGTTCACTTGTCTCTTCAAGGGGGAAACATCCAACTTGGGTGAATATCCAAATACAATAATATTCACTTGAAAACCAATTACATAGCTTATAATACTATATATATATTCTAATTAACCAAAACACTAACAACCTAGTGGACCTCTATTAAAAAGGGATACACCATTAACTAGTGGACCTTCTTTAATCAGACCACTTACATTTATTTATTTCACAGTCTACTACCCCATGGGGCCTTATTTAATAAATATGGGCCCCAATATATTAAGTAACAATATATTTCACTTACTAGGAGAGTTAGGGTGGGACTCTAACATAATGTAGTGGGGAAACAATCATTGAAAAAGATAAAGGTAGGGTAAGGATCACAGTTTTTGATGGAAATATTTTGATGTTTGAAATCACAAGGAAAAATAGTCTTGGGATGGTACTCATCTTGTCATCGGGACTCGTAATAGGAAATATGAGCTAGATAAAATTGTTGGGAAATCCAATGGTGTTTCCAAAAACCTTTCAATAGCCATTGAAAATGGTAAGGAGCATGGGAGTCCAAATGAGAGGAATTTTGTTTTTTCCAAAGAAAAAAGTCAAGTAATCTTATTTTAAAAAAAATTACAATTAGAGATGATTTGGGGCAATCAACGGGGCATGCAACCTTGGTTTGAACTGGAATTTTCAATGGAAGTTTACAAATACAATGTTCAAAAAGTTATCTTTGACTCCATTTTTCTAGTACTGAATTCCCAAAAATTCGAAAAAAAATTGTTTTCAAGAAATAAGATGGTATTCTTTGCCAACAACCATGTTCTTGTTATTAGTTTTGACAAATTCCAATTTTTTTTAATAAAATTGAAAAAATATGTTCAAATCCTCTTTTGAAAACATTTTTCTGTTATTTTGAAAATTTTATGTCAAGGAAAAATGATGAAAAACAATGATTATGGATCATAAACTTTTATTTGAAGGAAAAATGATAAAAAACA
Organism: Picea sitchensis; assembly: GCA_010110895.2. Classification (NCBI taxonomy): domain Eukaryota; kingdom Viridiplantae; phylum Streptophyta; class Pinopsida; order Pinales; family Pinaceae; genus Picea; species Picea sitchensis. The sequence continues at coordinate 47,804 of SNQJ01S0025449.1, forward strand.
ATGATTATGGATCATAAACATGCATATAAATTTGACAATTATTATACTATAATGCTTAGTAATTTGTTTTGAAATATGAATTATGTACATAAAACTTATTATGGATCATAAACATGCATATAATTATTTTTATAAGATAGAAGGAATGCCCCAATTTAATTGAAGAAAGCAATTCATCTAAATTTTTTTTGGATGACAAACTTGTAGAAGATAAAAATAATGCACTAGTTTAAGAAAGAACTTAACCTAAGTGGTTTTTGAGAACAAACTTCCTTTCTACAACATAAAAGGAAATCACATTTTAAGAAATCACTTAATTTAAAAAAAAATATGATATATTTTTTAATAATGATAATTTGTTCAAATTTATGAAATAAAAAATAATAGTATAAAGAAAGAAAGTAGCTTTTGTTAACAAGATGTTTACTCCTCTCTACACATGACAAATCCAGAGTTAAAATGAATTTAGATTAGATCTTGACACACATATACCATGTGTTAATTCCATGTTGAATATTGAAAGAATTACACATCTTTCTCAAACTAAGTACCACACTATTAAAATCTTTTAACCATAAGAATTTTTTTACCTTCCATATATATATATATGATAATATTTTATTATACATTAACTCTTATTTGAAATCCTAATTTAAAAAATAAATTAAAATAAAATAAAATGAAAAGTTGATTTTTTAAGTTTTAAAGGAAGTGCACTCACTATATCTTAGAGATACAATATCTAAATTGCACGTAGATTAATTGAGCGGATGTGCAAACACAAATAAAAATATTTAATGTATATGAAGGTAAAAGATTTAAAAAATATAGTAAATTTTGATAAGTATACTTAATATAAAATTACTATATAAAAATAAAAATAAAAATGAAAATTTATATATAAATAGAAATATTATAAATTTTATATTCACATTTTAAAAAATTGTTAGAATGATAAAAAAATATATACTTGGGATGGCTCCCTCTAATGGGAAGTGTTGAATCGTTCACGATGGGATGATATAACTCGGATGAAACAAGAGGAACCTGGTGAGTCACGATTCTTGCCATATTGAGCAGGAGCAGTAGTTGAAGCTCATATCAGCAATGGATACGTTTGGTCCGATGCCTTCTACATTAACCTCGAACTGGAAAATGAAATAGTAATGTGAAAACTTTAATATAGCGGTTAAAGTGGTGTTTAAGTGGACTTTCAAATTTAGATGTGTGTTTTTTTTTTTTAGTTTTATGGGTCTTTCCATGCCATGCTATGCCTTTTTTTGCCATTCCATAATATAGTGGTTAATGTGGTGTTTAAGTGGACTTCAAAATGTGAAAAGATTTAATATAACAATTAATGTGTTTTAGGGGTCTTGCCAATGCCGTTTCTTTACATTCCATGCCATGCTATGCCATGCCTTGTCGTGCCATGCCATTAGATAATATAGTTGTTAATGTGGTGTTTAAGTGGACTTAAAAATTTAGAGGTTTTTCTTATTTTTTTCTAGGGGTTAAATTCGGCAAATGGACTAATTTTCTTTGTTTTTTCTACAAAAAAAAGATTGGCCAATTTCCATTTTCTCTAAAAACTATTCACCCAAACATTTTACATTTTCCATATTAAGGAACAGTAAGATTAGCCCATGTTTGTACATTTTAATATAAATTTTCATCCTTAAAATCATCCTTGTTCATTATCAAGTTCTATTTAACCATTTTGTGATAATCCCCTTTCTTCTATTAAAACACCCATCAATGCTCAATCAAATCTAAGAGCAAGTGCATTGCTCTTGATTTAGTGGAAGAAGTCAACCAATCATAGCCATTAGTGGAGGGTTAACTCCTCTTTCCACACATTATCACCAATAAGATTTTTGTATTACATTTGACATTGATATAATTACAACTTGATAACACTATGAACCTTTTATCCTCTTAAATAATCTACTTCATTTAAGCTTGAATCCCCTCAAGGGCTCCAAATTTGGCCAGTCTTTGTAAAGCTTAACATATGTTGAAATGGGGGTTGATATATGACATTATTCTTTCCCATTTTTCCAATATCCATATTATAGTAGAAGATATCCATGATGCTTAGCACATATGATATATCTGTTGATGGCCATTAAGACGAACGAGCTTTGTTTAAGGCGTAAGGACCTTGTTTTCCTCCCCCAACCATGTTAGGGGTCTTGAGACTCATTTGTATTATGAAAAACATACTAATAGTGCCCTTATTCATAGACAATTTTTTTTCATGGCCAATGAAAATGCAAAATCTTCATTGATGGCCTGAGGCCCTTGTTTTCATCCTACAATAGTGGTACAGGCCTTGACTCCCATACGTATCATGAAAAAACTCCTGATGGTGTCCAAAACTCTCCCAGAGGCCAAAGATCCCTCGGAAAGTATAGATGTGGGTGTTTGAGTCCTAGGAGCTCAAGAAGCTTCATTTTTTGGCTAAGTTACCTATTTTCCTCCCCTAGCCATGGCATAGTCTCTAAGACCCATTTTTATTGTGTAAGATGCACTAATGAAACCAAATATCAGCCTAGACCGAACATCTCCTACAGAGGTCATATGTCATTATTTGAGGAAAAATACATGAATCTTGATGTTGAGAAGATTCAAATAGAGTATTGGAATCTTATGTTACTTCCCTTACCATGATCAAGGCCTCAAGTTCATTAAATGGTGTGAAAAACCTCCTAATGGAATTGTGGTCTAGCCCAAAGGCCTCCAGACCCAAATGTGGTGCTCAAAATATTCAAACGATGCCCATATCCCACCCGAACGCCAGGGATCCCTTAGAAAAAAAATCTTTTTGGTAGTTTGGGGCGTTGTTCTTGGCCATCAAGTTTGATAATATTTTTTTAGAAACTAACTCCCTTTTTTTCCTCACCCTAACATGGTAGGCATCCTTAGATCCATTCTCATTATGAAAAATATAGTAATAAGGCCCATATTCTCAATTAGAAGAATTATTCATGTCGGTTGATAATGATAAATATATTTTTATCGCTTGAGGCTATGACTCTAATGTGAGTTTGAAAAAAAATTCTAACGGTTGCCATATCCCACCTAGAGGCCATAGATCCCCTAGAAAGGATTTATGTGGTGGTTCTAGGCCTTGTTCATGGCCATGAGATTTAGAAGTTTCGAGGCCTTGTTCATGGCCATGAGGGGGTCTAAGGGAGGTTTTATGCCTAAATAATTGTAGGGTACCAGATCTATTATAATAGTTGAAAACAAAAATACTACGGAGAATAACAGAGGAACAACACAATATATGAAACCACATCACCAAAATAATACCTTTATCGATAGGAAACACCGTTCACTTACCTCTTTGAGGGGGAAACCTACAGTAGAAAAGTTATCTATTACAATAGTTCTCAAGATAAAACTTCTCATACCCTTGACTCCTATTTATACTAAATATATCTACCCAAAAGAACGGTCTAGAGGAAGATCCTTCTAAAAGCGAAAACTTCTATTAAGTCTTCTTATATTTGACTTATTCCTCCTTATTGCTAGGCCTTATTAATATATTCCTTTATTACATGGAAAATATATTATTCTACCTACGTGAGGGGTTAGGGAGGTTAGGTACCTAACATGCCCCCCCCCTTGAAGAATACCCTTATCCTCAAGGATTGAGATGAGGAAATTGTTGTAGAATGGTTGTCGACTCCTAGGTAGCGTCTTCTGGAGTTGTATCTTTCCACTGGAATAACACTTCATTGATGCTGCATTGATGGAGATGACACTCGTGCTAGTCCAAGAATGCTTGTGTATGCAACCAAATGGAACCTTCTTCATCCAACTCAGGGAGACTGGTTTGAGTTTGGCACATGGAAAATATAATGGAACATAGAAAGATTGTGTACAACTAACTAGTAGGCCATTGATCCCACCCACTTGACCATTCTATAAGAACCATAAAGTTTGGGAGAAAGTTTATGAAAGTGTTCAACTTTGAGTGAAGTATACATGTAAGGTTGCATTCGAAGAAACACATGGTCCCCTTCAGAAAATTGTCATTCTGAACAACCTTGATTTTCTTCTTACTTTGTGTGACTCTGAGCCATTACAAAATTTTATTTGAGAGCACTAAGAATATCCTCTCAGAATGTAATATTTTTTTCAACCTCTTGAACCTTCAAAACACCTAGCATGTATGAGAGAACCGATGGTGGCTTTTGTCCATACACTGCTTCAAAAGGAGTCATGCGAGTATTTGTATGGTAAGATGTGTTGTACGATAATTCAACTAGGGGTAACCACTGAGCCCACTAATTTTTCCTATTAGATGAAAAAAACCTCAAATATGTTTCCAAACACTTGTTGACGACTTCAGTTTGTCCATCCGTCTTTGTATGATATGATGTGTTGAGAYGCAATTGGGTGCCCTGTATCTTGAACAATTATTGCCAAAAATTGTTGGTGAAAGTGGGATCTTTGTTAGAGACAATAGAATGAGGCATGCCATGAATCTTGACGACATTATCCATGAATATTTGAGCAACTCTGGATGCATTGAATGGGTGTTGAATAGAATAGAAATGAAATATTTGTAAAGACGATCGACGATCACCATGATGACTGAATTATAGACAAATTTAGGTAAGCGAACAATGAAATCCATAGAAATTTCTCTCCAAATAGCAGGGGTGATCGTAAGGGATTAGAATGTGCTTGAATATTTTACTATTTCTCCCTTGATGCATTGAAAGACTTCAAATTCGTCCAAAAATGTGTGGTCATTCAGTTTCATATCACCCCAGAAAAAATGAACGTTTGACCCATTCATAGGTTTTGGTAAACCCTGAATGTCGAGTTGTGGGTGAAGCATGAAGCTAATAAATCACCATGGATTTAAGTTACAACTATTTTATTAAATAAAAACGACCTTTGTAGTGAATCTCTTCATTGTGCCAAGAGTACCCTTGAGAATATGGGGAATTGTGTTTCAATTTGTGGATCATGCAAGAAATTTTGGGGTCTTCCCGTCATTCCTGACGAACAGCTTGGAGCCAATTTGGAAATATGAAGTAGAGGGAGAAAAGGGACCCTTCTTCTTCATTCTTCCTGGAAAGAGCGTCAACAACTACATTTTCCTTTCCCTTGTTGTAAATGATCTCATAATCATAGCCAAATATATTGGCCACCCATTTTTGTTTCTCCGGGGATGAAATTTGTTGTTCCAAAAAATACTGGAGACTCTGATGATCAGTTTTAATTTGGAAGCATTGTCACAATAGATCAGGATGTTAGAGATCCACAACATGCAGAATAACTAAAATTTCATTTTCATAAATGGACTGGCCCAAATGTATTTCTGAAATTTGTTTGATAGTGAATGTCAAAGGCCTGCCATATTGCATGAGGACGACCCTAACTCCTTTCCCCAAAGCATCACACTCCGGTGCGAAAGTATTTTTGAAGTCTGGAAGTTCCAGGACATGGGTAGATCACATAGCATATTTCAAGGCTTGGAACGATTGATAAAAAATGAGAGTCCAAGTGAAAGGATTATTTTTAAGGGGAGAAGTAAGAGGTGTTGTAGTTTTTCCATAATTATGAACAAAATTATGATAATAACCCATTAAACCCAGAAAACAAGACAATCTATTAATAGTTTTAGGGCGAGGACAATCCTTCATAGCTTCAATTTCTTCGTATCCACCTGGACACCATCCTTGCCAAAAATATGACCGAGGTACTCCACTTCTAAGGCTCCAAAGGAACATTTAGATTCTTTGAGGAAAAGTTGGTGCTCAGAGAGTAGATTGAGAACTTGATCCACATGGGAGATATGGGATGTCCAAGTTTTACTATTAATGAGAATATCATCAAAATAAACTAAGACAAAATGATGGAGAAAAGGATGGAAGACATGATTCATAAGACTCTTAAAAGTGGACAGAGCATTACATAGGCTAAAGGGAATTACCAAGAACTCATAGTGACCCTCATAAGTTTGAAATGTAGTCTTGGGAATGTCTTCTTCCTTCATACGGATCTGGTGGGAGCCAAAACGTAGATCAAGTTCGATGAAGTACTGAGCACCAATCAATTCTTTCAAGAGGTCATCAATGATAGGAATGGGGATTTTTTCTTTAATTGTGAGTTTGTTGAGGGTGCAAAAATCAGGATACATTCACCAAGTACCTTCTTTTTGGAGTACCATGACCATAGGGGAAACACCCACTTCTAGGAATTCATGAAACTTTTTGTCAATTTCATTCCTATGGGATAAGGGATGGAGATAAGGGAGAACATTGGAAGGAAGACTGGCCGGTATGAGAGGAATGGAATGATCATGGTTGCCATAGGAAGGGGGAATTTCCTTGAGAGTGGTAAAAAAAACTTGGTGTCGGGAGATGATAGATTGGAGGTTGAGATGTATAGAAGGTGTCCCAATAGCTTAAATGGAGTGGAGTTGGGAAATAATTCTAGAATGACCCTTTTTGAGGAGATTTTCCATTCGATGGGAACTAATCATGTCAGAGGAGAATGTTTTGATTATTTGGAACTTATACTATTGTCCCTCCTGCTGGAATTGCATGGTTAAATCCTTAAAATCCATGACAATGGGGCCGAGAGTGCATAACTATTCGACACCGGGAAAAATGTCACAACCACCCATGTATATTGAAAACATATGGGATTTTAGGTGATACTGACCAATTTGGAGTTCCTTACTTTCACAACGTCCCCCATGTTTCATATATCTCCATTGGTAATCATGATTTGAAAATTATTAATTACACATATGTAGCAATTGAATTCTTGGGCAATGTGGTGATGAATAAAATTATGGGTGCTACCACTGTCAACAAGGATGATGAATTTTCGATTCTTAATGTAACCAATTAGCTTGTGGCTCCAAGGAGAATATAATCCATTGAGGGAATTAAGTTAAATCATCGGTTCAACTTCTGGTGGATTTCAATGTGAGGTCATATCAGATGGTTGTGGTAGCTCATCCATAGGTGAAATAATGGCTTATTCTTTAGAAAATTCCTCAATCATGGTCATAAAAATATTTTGTTCCTTACACTTGTGCCTGGGAATATATTTTTCATCACAATTACAACAAAGATCCTTGATTTGGCATTCAACCATTTCATCCTAGGTTAATTTCGGGATCTTGGGGGGAGTTGCAGGAGGGGCGAGATTGGTGGGTTTAGGGAAAGGAAGAAAGGACGATTTTTGAGTCTAGGAGGAGACAATCTGTTGTGCTTCCTTGGCTCATTGAGCATATTCCAACCATGTCTGGGGGTGTGCCATGAGAACATGGGAATGGATTTTATATTTTAGGCCACTAATAAAGCACTCCCTGAAGAATGCATCTGACATGCCCTATGTTTTCAAATACAAGTGCTCAAATGTCGCGATAAAGTCTTCCACTGTCCCAGACTACTTCAACTTGGTCAAATAGCCTAAATGGTGGTTTTTGAAGTCTAATGGGTCGTAAATATATGCAACAAATTGTGTCCAAGCAACATACCATTGGTCAAAGGGGTCATAAGAGCAAGTGCATTTCTCTTGATTTAGTGGGAGAAGTCAACCAATCACACCCATTACTGGAGGGTTAAATCCTCCTTCCACACATTATCACTAATAATATTTTTGAATTACATTTGCAAGGACATTGATATAATTACAACTTGATAACACTATGAACCTTTTATCCTCTTAAATAATCTACCTCCATTTAAGCTTAAATCCCCTAAAAGGCCCCAAATTTGGCTAGTCTTTGTAAAGCTTAGCATATATTGAAATGGGGGTTGATATATGACATTATTCTTTCCTATTTGTCCAATGTCCATATTATAGTATAATATACCCCTAACGCTTAGCACATATGATAGCTTTGTTCATGGACATTAGGCCCAATGACCTTTGTTTAAGGTGTAAGGCCCTTGTTTTTCTCCGCCAACCATGGTAGGGGTATTGAGACTCATTCTTATTATGGAAAACATACTAATAGTGCACTTATTCATAGCCGCACAAATTTTTCATGGCCAATGAACATGATAAATTTTCATTTATGTCTTGAGGCCCTTGTTTTCGTCCTACAATGGTGGTATAGGCCTTGACTCCCATACGTATCATGAAAAAACTCCTAATGGTGTCCACAACTCTCCTAGAGGCCAAAGATCCCTCAGAAAGTATCAATCTGGGTGTTTGAGTCCTAGGAGCTCAAGAAGCTTCATTTTGGGGCTAAGTTACCTATTTTCCTCTCCTAGCCATGGTATAGGCTCTAAGAACCATTTTTATTATGTAAGACACACTAATGAAACCAAATATCACCCTAGACCAAACATCTCCTACAGAGGTCATATGCCATTATTTGAGGAAAAATACATGAATCTTGATGTTGAGAAGATTCAAATAGAGTATTAGCAAGCTATGTTCCTCCCATAACCATGATCAAGGCCTCAACTTCATTAAATGGTGTGAAAAAACTCCTAATGGAATTGTGGTCTAGCCTAAAGGCCTCCAGACCCAAATGTGGTGCTCAAAATCTGTGAACAATGCCCATATCCCACCCAAATTCTAGGGATCCCTTAGAAAATATCTTTTTGGTAGTTTGGGGCCTTGTTCTTGGCCATCAAGTTTGATAATATTTTTTAGAAACTAACTTCCTTTTCTTCCTCACCCTAACATGGTAGGAATCTTGAGACCCATTCTCATTATGAAAAATATAGTAATAAGGCCCATATTCTCAATTAGAGGAATTATTCATGTCCGTTGATAATGATAAATATATTTTTATCGTTTGAGGCTCTGACTCTAATGTGATTTTGAAAAAAAAATCTAATGGTTCCCATATCCCACCTAGAGGCCATAGATCCCCTAGAAAGGATTTATGTAGTGTTTCTAGCCCGTGTTCATGGCCATGCGATTTAGAAGTTTTGAGGCCTTGTTCATGGTCATGATCTTGGGAAGGTTCGAGGCCTTGCTCATGGCCATGAGAGGGTCTAAGGGAGGTTTTATGCCTAAATCATTGTAAGGTACCAGATCTATTATAATAGCTGAAAACAAAAATACTATAGAGAATAACAAAGGAACAACACAATATATGAAACCACATCACCAAAATAATACCTTTATCAATAGGAAACACCGTTCACTTACCTCTTTGAGGGGGAAACCTCCAGTAGAGAAGTTCTCTATTACAATAATTCTCAAGAAAAAACTTCTCATACCCTCAACTCCTATTTATAATAAATATATCTACCCAAAAGAACAGTCTAAAGGAAGATCCTTCTAAAATCAAAAGCTTCTATTAGGTCTTCTTACATTTCACTTATTCTTCCTTATTAATAGGCCTTATTAATATCTTCCTTTATTACATGGAAAATATATTATTATACCTACGTGAGGGGTTAGGGAGGTCAGGTCCCTAACATGCCCCACCCCCCCCSCTTAAAGAACACAAGAACATCCTTGTCCTTAAGGATTGAGATGAGGAAATTGTTGTAGAATGGTGGTCGGCTCCCAGGTGGCATCTTTTGGAGTTGTATCTTTCCACTCATGGAGATGACACTCGTGCTAGTCCAAGAATGTTTGTGGATGCAACCAAATGGAACCCTCTTCATCCAACTCAGGGAGACTGGTTTGAGTTTGGCACATGAAAAACAGAATGGAACTTAGAAAGACTATGTAGAGCTAACTAGTAGGCCATTGATCCCACCCACTTGAGAACTCTATAAGAACCATAAAGTCTAGGAGAAATTTTATGAAAGTGTTCAAATTTGAGTGAAGTATTCTTGTAAGGTTTCAATCGAAGAAACACATGGTCCCCTTCAACAAATTGTCATTCTGAGTGACCTTGATTTTCTTGTTACTTCATGTGATTCTGATCCATGACCAAATTTTATTTGAAAGCTCTAAGAATATCCTCTCAGAATGTAAGATTTTTTTCAACCTCCTGAACCTTCAAAAAACCTGGCATGTATGAGAGAACCGATGGTGGATTTTTTCCATATACTGCTTCAAAAGGAGTCATGCGAGTAGCTGTATGGTAAGATGTGTTGTATGACCATTCAGCCAGGGGTAACCACTTCGCAAACTAATTTTTCCTATCAAATGCAAAACACCTTAAATATGTTTCCAAACACTTGTTGATGACTTCAGTTTGGTCATCCGTCTGTGGATGAGATGATGTGTTGAGACGCAATTGGGTTCCCCGTATCTTGAAAAATTATTGCTAAAAATTGTTGGTGAAAGTGGGATCTTTGTTAGAGAAAATAGAATGAGGCGTGTCAAGAAGCTTGAAGATATTATCCATGAATATTTGATCCACCCTGGATGCGTTGAATGGGTGTTGAATAGAACAAAAATGGCATATTTTGAAAGAACATCGATGACCACCATGATGAATGAATTATAACCCGATTTAGGTAAGCCAACAATGAAATCCATAGAAATTTCTCTCCAAATAACAGGGGGGATCGTAAGTGATTGAAGTGTTCTCAGATATTTGACTATTTCTCCCTTGTTGCATTGACAAACTTCACATTCAGCCACAAAGGTGCGGTTGTTCAGTTTCATATCATCCCAGAAAAAATGAACATTTGACCCGTTCATAGGTTTTGGTAAACCCTGAATGTCGAGCTCTGGGTGAAGCATGAAGCTCAAAAATCACCATGGATTTAAGTTACAACTATTTTCTTAAAAAAAAACGACCTTTGTAGTGAAGCTATTCATTGTTCCAAGAGTACTCTCGAGAAGATGGAGAATTGTGTTGCAATTTGTGGATCATGAAAGAATTTTTTGGGTCTTGCAGCCATTCCTGACGAATAGCTTGGAGCTAATTTGGTCAAATGAAGGAGAGGGAGAAAAGGGACCCTTCTTATTTATTCTTCCTAGAAAGAGTGTTAACAACTACATTTTCCTTTCCCTTGTTGTAAATGATCTCATAGTCATAGACAAATATATTGGCCACCAATTTTTGTTGCCCTGGGGATGAAATTCGTTGTTCCCAAAAATAATGGAGACGTTGATGACCAGTTTTAATTTGGAAGCGTTGTCTCAATAGATAAGGATGTCAGACATCCACAACATGCAAAATAGATAACATTTCCTTTTCATAAATGAATTGGCCCAAATGTATTTCTTAAAGTTGTTTGATAGCGAATTTCAAAGCCCTACCATATTGCATGAGGACATCCCTAATTCCTTTCCCCAAAGCATCACACTCTGGTACGAAAGTTTTTTTGAAGTCTAGAAGTTCCAGGACATGGGTCGATCACATAACACATTTCAAGCCTTAGAAGGATTGATCAAAAATGAGAGTCCAAGTGAAAGGATTTTCTTTAAGGCGAGGAGTAAGAGGAGATGTAGTTTTTCCATAATTCTGAACAAACTTCTGATAATAGCCCATTAAACCCAAAAAACAACACAATATATTAATAGTTTTAGGGCAAGGCCAATCTTGTATAGCTTCATATCCACCCGGACACCATCCTTTCCAACAATATGACCAAGGTACTCCACTTCTAAGGCTCCAAAGGAACATTTAGATTCTTTAAGGAAAAGTTGGTTCACAGAGAGTAGATTGAGAACTTGATCCACGTGGTCGAGATGGGATGTCCAAGTTTTACTATGATAATATCATCATAGTAAACTAAGACATAATGATGGACAAAACGATGGAATACATGATTCATAATACTCTAAAAAGTGGAGGGATCATTACACAAGCCAAAGGGCATTACCAAGAACTCATAGTGACCCTCATGAGTTTGAAATGTAGTCTCTAGAATATCTTCTTCCTTCATACGGATCTGGTGGGAGCCAAAACGTAGATCAAGTTTGGTGAAGTACTGAGAACCAATCAATTCATTCAAGAGGTCATCAATGACAGGAATGGGGAATTTTTCTTTAATTGTGAGTTTGTTGAGGGCAAAAAAATCAGAACACATTCACCAAGTACCTTCTTTCTAGAGTACCATGAACACAGGGAAAGAATAAGGGTTGGTACTAGGATTGATAACACCCACTTCTAGGAATTCATGAACAATTTTCTCAGTTTCATTCTTCTGGGCTAAGGGATGATGATAAGGGAGAAAATTAAAAGGAAGACTGCCTGGTATAAGAGGAATGGAATGATCATGGATTCCACAAGAAGGGGGAAGTGCCTTGGGAGTGGTAAAAACAACTTGGTGCCAGGAGATGATATATTGGAGGTTGAGATGCATAGAAGGTGTCTCAATAACTTAAATGGAGTGGAATTGGGAAATAATTCAATAATGACCCTTTTTGAAGAGATTTTCCATTCGATGGGAACTAATGATCTTAGGGGAGCCTGTTGTGATGCTTTGGAACTTATAATATTGTCCCTCCTGCTGGAATTGCATGGTTAAATCCCTAAAATCCATGACAATGGGGCCGAGAGTGCGTAACTATTCGACACCAAGAAAAATGTCACAACCACCCATGTATATTGAAAACATATCGGATTTCAGGTCTTACTAACCAATTTGGAGTTGCTTACTTTCACAATGTCCCCCACATTTCATGGAACCTCCATTGGCAATCATGATTTGAAAATGATTGATGACATGAATGTAGCAATTGAATTCTTTGGCAATGCGGTGATGAATACAATTATGGGTGCTACCACTATCGACAAGGATGATGGATTTCGGATTCTTAATGTAACTAATTAACTTGAGGTTCCGAGGATCATATAATTCAGTGAGAGAATTAAGTTAAATCATTAGTTCAACTTCTTGTGGATTTCAATGTGAGGTCATATTAGATGGTTGTGGTAGTTCATCCACAGGTGAAATAATTGGCTATTCTTTAGAAATCTTCAATCATTGCCATAAAAATATTTTGTTCCTTACACTTGTTCCCAGGAAAATATTTTTCATCACAATTACAACAAAGATCCTTGATTTGGCATTCAACCATTTCATCCCAGGTTAATTTCTGGATATTGGGGGGAGTTGCAGGAGGGGCGAGATTGGTGGGTTTAAGGAGAGGAATAAAGGAGGGTTTTTTAGTCTGGGAGGCTTTCTTGGCTCATTGATTATCTTCCAACCAAGTCTGGGGGTGTGCCAAATATCACCCTAGACCAAACATATCCTATAGAGGTCATATGTCATTATTTGAGGAAAAATACATGAATCCTGATATTGAGAAGAATCATATAGAGTATTATCAACTTATGTTCCTTCCCTAACCAGGATTAAAGCCTCAAGTTCATTAAATGGTGTGAAAAAACTCCTAATGGAATTGTGGTCTAGCCCAAAGGCCTCCAGACCAAAATGTGTTGCTCAAAATCTACGAATGGTGCCCATATCCCACCCAAACGCTAGGGATCCCTTAGAAAATATCTTTTTTGTAGTTTGCGGCCTTGTTCTTGGCCATCAAGTTTTAGAATATGTTTTTATAAATTAACTCCCTTTTTTTCCTCACCCTAACATGGTAGGCATTCTGAGACCCATTCTCATTATGAAAAATATATTAATAAGGCCCATATTCTCAATTAGAGGACTTATTCATGTCTGTTGATAATGAAAAATATATTTTTATCGCTTGAGGCTCTGACTCTAATGTGAGGTTGAAAAAAAATTATAATGGTGCCCATATCCCACCCATAGGCCATGGATCCCTTAGAAAGGATTTATGTGGTGGTTCTATGCCTTGTTCATGGCCATGAGGGGGTCTAAGGGAGATTTTATGACTAAATCATTGTCAAGTATGAGATCTATTATAATAGATGAAAACAAAAATATTGCAGAGAATAACAGAGGAAAAACACAATATATGAAACCACAAAACCAAATAATACCTTTATTGATAGGAAACAATCTTCACTTTCCTCTTCTAGGGAGAAACCTCCAGCAGAGCCGTGCTCTATTCACTACAACAAAATAGGCCATTAGAGACTAGTTTAGCGTGGGAATTTAGTGCATTTGAGGGCATGAATTGGGCCGATGGGATGTAGCAAAACCAGTGCTAAACGGCGTGTTCATATGGGCACCAGATTTAGTTCTTAGTTTACCGCCTAGTTTAGCACCCTCTTTAGCGCCAATTTTTTCTCCCTCTTCAACGCCTAGTTTTGTTTCCTCTTTAGAGCCCAGTTTTTCTCCTTGTTTAGTGCCCAATTTTTCTCCTGATTTAGCACCTAGTTTAGTGCCTAAAATGAGATATAGCTCCCTAAATAACGCCCAAAATAGCTCTTGGTTTAGATCTTGGTTTAGCTCCTAGTTTAGTGCCTAGTTTATCTCCAGGTTTGGCACCTAATTTAGCTCCTAGTTTAGCTATTGGTTTAGCGCCTAGTTTAGCTCCAGATGTAGCTCCTATTTTAGGTCTTGGTTTAGCACCTAATTTATCTCATGGTTTGACTCCTAGTTTAGTGCCTAGTTTAGCTCCAGGTGTGGTGCCTAATTTAGCTCCTGGTTTAACTTTTGGAGTAGAGCCTAGTTTAGCTCCAGGTGTGGTGCCTAATTTAGATCATGGTTTAGCTCCTAGTTTATATCCTAGTTTAGCTCTTGGTTTAGCACCTAGTTTAGCTCATGGTTTAGCTCCTGGTTTGGCACCTAGTTTAGCTCCAGGTGTGGTGCCAAGTTTATCTCCCAATCATGATCCATGTTTTTCTTCTAGTGTATCATCGAAAATAACTTATAGTTTGAATTCCAAATTAATGTGAAGATGTGCTTCCATTATTGCATCTTTTTTTGCTTTCAGAATTTCTTCCTTGTTAGCTCCATGGTTTGCTTCCTTTTAGTTCCAAGGTTTTCTTCCTTTTTATTGTCTAGTTTTGATTCTTTTTTAGGTCCAGGGTCTGCTTCCTTTTAGTGTTGAAATTTGCTTCTTAATTAGAATTCAGTTTTTCTTATTGTTAAGCAACCAATTTATCTTCCTACTTAGATATAGAAATAGCTCCAAGTATGGATTCAAATTTAATGTCGAGTTTTACTTCCATTTTAGAGCCACATTTTGCTTCCATTTTAACAACTCATGTTGTGTCCTTTTTAGCTTCCATTTAGTAATTTAAATTTTTTTATTTCAATTTAATTAGTTAAATATTGATAAGATCATCATCATATATAACTACAATAAGTGAAATTCAAATATGACAGTAGATCAATAACACGTCAGAATGATACATGGCCAACAGTCGATGTAATTTAAGATGATATAAGTCAAAATGACAAATGTCAAAATGATAAAAATCAATAATATGATTGTGCAAGTGAAAATGATACATATGATAGTAAACATGAAAATAGGAATCATAACGATATATCAACAATGATCAATGATGGAGTCTATATGATCAATGTCACTAGATAGTACCAACAACTAGGTAATCATCATTATCTTGATCATCATCAATGTGGTCATCATCATTGCCATTCAGAGTGTCTTCTTCATCTACCTCATCATCATCATCTCCCATTTCTATATCAGACCCATTATTATTTGGATCTATCTCATGAGGATCAACTGGATCTTCTGGAAGACCCGTGTTCTGCAAAAAAGAACATTCTAAATGAAAAGTTATTATTTATTTCATGCAATATGTAACTTTTGTGTTATATTTATAATATTACAACATATGAAACAAAACCATAATCATATTACATCATATCAAAGTGCACATACCATAATAAAATTTCAAATAAGTTACAAATAACAAGTCATTCCAATGTTGTAAAACATGCAACAATTCCAATAAATGTTAGTAAAGATCGTAAAAAAATGTGTTATACATTTTAACTATTAACTGTAAATTCTATTACATAACCATAAGTTCCAACCCTCTCCATTTTGTTCTATATATGATTATGTTTGTCTATAAAAATCCTTTGAGAGTTAATTGGTCTATATATCTTCTCTTATATTTCACAAATGAATAATTTTCTAGGAAATTTTGGCCCATTGTAATATGCTTCAAAGTTCCTTTGAGAATTAACTAGTTTATAGGTAATTTTAAAGATGCTCTCGATACTCATTCACTAGACCACATCCAAATGTCAATCCTTCCAAAAACAAAAATCAATACATCAATCCCTAAAGGGTTGAAAATTATGACAAAAGTGTAATAAAAGGTGTCAAGGTGTATTGCCTTGCCTTGCCTTGACATGCCATCCCATTTCTTGCCATGCCTTTCCTTTACATGTCTTGTAGTGCCATGCCTTACATTGACTTTCCTTGCCATGCATTTTCTTACCTTACCGTGCCTTTCCTTTCCATTCCTTTCCTTGCCATGCCATTCCATGCCATGCATTGCCTTTGCATGCCTTGTCATGACATCCCTTTCCTTTTCATACCATGCATTTCCTTCCCTTGTCATGACATCCATTGTCTTACATTTCCATGCCATTCCATACCTTTCATTTTGCATATCGTTCCTTTCCATAAATTTCTTTTCCACGTCATGCCATGCCTTGTCATTCCATGCCATGCCATTCCATGACATGCCCTGCTATTGTATGGTATGCCTTTCCTTTCCATGCCTCTCCATACCATGCCAACATTTTTCCATGCGGTGCCAAAATTCAGCGCGTGCACCAGCACACCAACATTTTTTTGCGTTGTACACAATTTTTACATATCGCAAATGTTTTACTGCGCATCATGCATTTTTGGTGTGCCCACATGTGCACATTCATTTTTATGCGCATCAATTCCTCGTAAATTTAACCGCAGAGATTGGGGCTTTTGATTAACATTTTCCCAATTTCTACCATAGACACTCTGCAACTATAAAATTTCTTCATTTTTACCCTGATAACACCATTTCAGCCTCTGCAAGCCAAATCTTTGTGGGTTGACATTTTTGGAATGAATTTTTCCCAAACTCAAGTCACGAATTGAGAATTTTAATTACTAATCTCTCTCCAACTATCATGGCTTCACTGTAACTTCAAATTCGACCAATTCCAGGTCTGAATTTGCTAGAACATATATTAAATCAAGAATATCTTACCACATGGCAAAATTTCTCAATTTTCCCATGAATTTAACAACAAAAATTCAGGCTTTTTCCCAATTTCGCGTCCTTGCTTCTAATTTTACCATAAATGCTCTATGACTTGAAATTTGGCCACTTCGAAATAAATCCTCTATGAAATTTTGCTTCAACCCAACTTACTCAGCCCATCCAGGCTCAGTGTTGAAAATTGAATCTTTGATACCATATTGTAACATCCCTGACCACCCATGTCAGGGCCATGCTACTCTAGAAAACACTTTAATTATCTTCTTAACATACTGTAACATACCCAACATCCAACTGAGTTATGCCACATAAATTTTTCGAATTGCATGCAATTAAAATATATACACATAGAACTCTTACGTAATTTTATATATAAAACGTAAACATACAAATACATTTCATAAATGCACAGATTCATACTGAAATAACCGTAAGCATATACATGCAACTTATACAGTAAATACCCATAAATATAAACATAGTTATAAATCACACATAAAATAAACCCATAAAAATACACACGTAAATAATAATGAAGCATGTAATTTATCACATAATTGACACTTATCTTGGTAATAATATCACCAACTGCATGCAGACCTTCCACGAACCTCCCAAACTTACACCACACTACTCATCACTCTCAGCAGTGGGACACCCCCGAGCTAGGATTAAAATCCACCTAGGTAAAAGGGATTCCTAAACATGCTAATGGATCATATACAATAGGAAAGACTCTGTCACAGGTGTCATTAGAGTATCATTAGCCTATTTATGAGCATCCATAAAATTCCTCAAAGGTGGTCATTAGAGTATCATCATGGTAGGTATTAATCTACCACCATTCATTCAAGGATAATGATTAGAAACATTCATCTTTCTCTTTTGAATAAAACAAATGTGCATAAGCTTCCAAACATTTTCAACTATTTCTATATTTCCATCAATCTGCGGTTGTTATGATGTGATGAGATTCAATTGGGTACCTTGAAGCTAAAAAAAAATATATTATAAATGTTTAGTAAGGGTGGGGTCACATGAGGGGTGACAGGTGCGGGGGGAGTCGTCTATGATTCTGATGGACAAAAAGCAGCTGACTTTTCTCGGGGTTTGGGGAAAAAAACCAACAACAGAGAAGAGACCCTAGAAATCTATATGGGGCTAAAACTAGCACACGATCAAAGTATCGAAACTCTAATTGTAATAGGGGATTCTCAAATTGTTATAAAGGAGCTTCAGGGTCTCTCAACCTTAGCAAAGAACCCACCCAATGGTCTTAGCTCAGGACTAAATTCCCTTAAGAAGAAATTCATCAATTTACGCTTCTTCCATACTCGCTGAGCTCAGAACATCAAGGAAGATAACCTAGATAAAGAAAAAAAGGCCTAGAATAGAGCCATCTAATCACCAACCAAGTCTCCTCTCATGTCTAGCTGGCTTAACTACACTTTTTCTTTCACTCCTCCACCCACTCTAAATAACTATTCTATTCATCCCTCTCTCCCTATCCCAACCCCTTCTCCCTCTAGCCACCCTCCTCTTCTTTACCCATCACAACCCTCATTCCCTCCCTCTTCCTCCCTCCCCCCTTGCTAACTCTCATGCCCCCCCCC
>SNQJ01S0025450.1:17797-36129 GCA_010110895.2 Picea sitchensis
TTTCCTCTCCAACCTAATCCAAGGCCCTAATCCTGAACTAGTTGGTTAACCCTACAAACATAAAAGTCTAATAAATTTTAGATTTAGCATTAATTTTATGGCTTGTCTTATGTCAAGGGGTATGAAATTGAAACTAATGATGTGTAAAAGACGAAAGTAAAAATGAATAAAAAGATGGAAACAAAAACTTTCACTTAATGCAAAATTTCAACAACTTTTCATTTTTTTTTTTTTTTAATTTTCTAAGATTTTTGGACAACAAACTCAAAAAATAATTTCACTCAACTACGAGCTACTTATGATCTAAGTAAACTGCAAAGAACTTATGAAATAAAAAAAATTCCCTGGTTACTAATGCAAAGTCACACTTTTCAACCAAACAAGAAAATGAAAGAGATTTTTTATTCATTTAAATGTTGATAAAGCAAAAAGGAAAAATACCAACAAGTAAAAAACCAAGAAAACAATTCTGGTCTAATCACAGATCGCAAAGAATCATGTCAAGAAATCACACACTAGCAACTTAAAAAATGACTCTCACACTTGTCTAAAAACCCTAAAAAAATTCTTTTTTTATGCCAACTTTTAAATGAGAAAAAGCAAGCTAAGGCTAAGGTTAATCCTAAGCTACTGACCGCTAAGACAGAGATTCAAAAACCTAGAGGTATAACTCTTGTCAAGGGAAAGATGACTACCTGACCCTCGACAAAAACTATCCTGCACAAGCACACTATTGAAAATCCAACAGTAAGCGTGTGCACGTGAGCTATGTAAAGTCAGAGGGTGTGTACACGCGTGTTGGCCTTATACAGGCCGCGTGTATCTCTAAACTCTGAGAAAAAATTAAAAAAAAACAATCCAAACCAGGAAGAGACCAATGATATTGATAACCGGGATCTCCTGAAGGCTTAGACACTCTCTTTAACTGAAACAAGGAAAACAATGCAAGGAAAAAAATTCATAAAACAAACTAATCTGAGATAAGACTGCACACAACCAAGACTTAAACAGATTTAAGAAAACCCCTAAAATTGACTGATTATAACAGGGAAGAGGATGACTGCCTCAAAAATTTTCTGGAATCTACACGCTACTGCTACTTCTTCAGCTAGCGTTCACACACGGGGTGTAAGAGAGTAGGGCACCGGTACACGCGTGTAGGCCGCGTGTACCTTTGCGGGTCTCGAAAAAACACAATCAAGAAAATAACAGAGACAACTGGTATGGGAAACTAAACTCTCTGCTAGCTCAGACTTTACAGAAAATAAAAAATATGCAAGAAAACCAATCTTTTAAAACTACCCAAAAATACTCCCAAGAACCCTAGAGACTTCCCCAGTATGGTCGCCAATTCTATTGTGAGGGAAATCCCCTTATGGACTAGAAAATAGGGTTATCTTATGCATGCAAATATGACCAAAATAAATCTACTTTCTACCTTCGTCCCCTAACTTAAACCCCATTTCTTTTCAGTAAATACATGGTTAGACCAACATACCTTGTTCTGGATGTTCGATGTCGATCCTTCCTCCTGCTTGATCACTTGTTAGCAGTCCTCCTTTCAAAGATGACCTGTATGCAAAACAAGCAACAAACTACACATACATTTTACCTATAGACTAATGGGTTAGAGATTCAAACATATATTTATTGTACTATGAAGAGCTTATAAAGTGGGACAGGAAAAGCATTTCTTTATTACTTTAAATGAATCAACTTACAAATGTCAAGATCGACCATTGCTCCGCGAATCCTGATCCTGGGCTCCTCTTCAAATGTCCTCCAACTTCTTTTCTTTGTATCTCTTCTTGCACTAGGATGGCTAAAGGGTTGGGACAATGAGAATATGCAATTGGGCAGAGTTTCTTTGCTATCTTTTTCCTCCTCCAAATGGGACCCCTACCCCTTCTTTTATAGGCTAGAAGGAGCTAGGTATTTGGACGAACCCTCGGCCATGCATGGTCGGGAGTTTCAGTTAACTCACCCAAAGCTGTGTGTTCCTTCGGAAACTTTCCTTTTTTCGTGCTTTTGTCAGTCCACGCGGGCTATTTTAGGTCAGCTAGAGTGTACATGCATGCAGTAATGGAGTAGGGCGCATGGGCCCTTATAAAAGAGGTTTTTTAAAGAGTTGTTTAGCAGTTCTTTGGCAAAGAAGGGATCTGAGATGGCCTGATGCCAGGTAAGCATGTATGGTGAAATTTAGGGTTATAATAGTTGGGGTTGGTTGAAGGCATGGATTTGTTACAATTTTGTTTCCATGGTTGTATTGGAGTGCTTTCCTTGTTATTTCATGGTGATAGTTTCTTGGAGGAATACGTGTTGTAGTGCATTGTTTATTTCTATTTGAAGCCTAAAATATATGATATGCAACTTGAACCTATCACTGCAAACTAAGTGTTTGACCTCAACAACGATGATGGCGAACATATATTGCATGGACTATGGTTTATTTCTTTGGACTTTGGATGATAGAGTTATTTGGCAGGTATTAGGATTGCAAACTTTTGTATGGTTGTTGATTTCCTTGATATTGATTGGTAGTATGAGGATTGATCACCATTGTAATGAACTACTTGGATGATCTTGGAATGAGTTCAAATCCTAATCATGGATTCTCTCTTCCTCAATTAAGGCTTGCAATCACCCTGCACCTGGTGGAAGACTAGCAAAGAAGGATCCATACAAATTTCACGAAATATAAGCCTACTTTTGGCTACAAGTGGATTTGTGCTAAGCCTTTCCGTAAGGCATGTCTGAACAAGATTTCACAAGTCAAGTCCAAGTAGAAAACCTGGCTCTTTCAATAGTGAAGCCTTTGGAATATAGCACTAGAACTAAAGAAATATTTTCTCATTTGGTCTTTATTGTTGGCGGATCCGCCTGTAGATAAAAGCCTAATGCACATAGGAGTCCAAAACTAGTGTTGTCTCTATTACAAGCAAGTCAAAGCCTTGAAATTCTTGTTACAAGTTTCTCACTTAACCAAGTTTGCTTGGGCCTAAGTAGACTCAATGTGTTGTCAATATCTCCTATGCTCCATTACATGGAAGATAACCCTATTAGGAAATTGTCTTGCTTGGGATATAGAGTTCCATTTTGCTGGAAAGATTTTCAAGTTGAAGTGATTTATTCTATGTAGGAAACTTAATGAAGTCGTATTTAATAATATAGAGCCTTCATGAACTTTCTCGTGGTGTGAATACACACTAATTTGTGCAAGCCTATTATTGTGGATCAAAATGCAAGTGCAAAAGATTCAAATGGAAATGGTGAATTTACAACAACTACTAGAAATTTTTGGGTGGGGCCTACTCTAACATGGGCGAGGAGCCACCTAGCCCCTCTCATGCCCAATAATCCCACTCACATCATGTGGGTCGATTTATTTCAATGAAGGGCTATTTTTTGTTGTGGGAATATGATGAATATTGAGGAGGTCGATTTCTAGATTTGGGGGGACGAGTTAGAGAGTTTGGGGCATTTTTTCCTCCCTGTTGGAAAATTTGTGGCTACATGAATCGTATTGTCATTCATGGGGGAAATTTACTTACATTTGGGTGCACCAACACATTTGTGGGGGCGATTTACTCACATCTAGGATATTTGCCTCTCCTTCCAACAAAAAATGGAACTAACACAAACTTATAAAAATAAAAAGACCATTCTTTCATTAACAATGTAAATTCATAAAGTGTTCAGAGTTACTCACCATCCTCACCCTTGCCCTTAGTGTCGACGTCACTTGATCGATTTTACATATGGCCCTCGATGGGTGAAACTATTTCCTTCTCCTCTGTATGCCCTAACCTCCTCTGCGTGCCTTAACCTCCCCTCCTTCTCCTCTACGTACCCTCCTTCTCCTCTGAGTGTGCCCTCCTCTCTACTCTGTGTGCCCTCCTTCTCCTCTGTGTGTGCCCTCCTAGTGCAGCCTCCCCCTGCCTCAGTAGGTTCTGCATGACCTCCCAGTCTTAGGATCGTTCTAATTTCTCATCGAGCTGAAGAGACTCCTTTAGTTCCCTGCTAGAACCTTCAACGAATCAAATCCACAGGTCCTTTCTTGAAAACTCCACCGACATGAACATGCACCAGGTGTGAGCTTTCACCTGCACACAGTCTCCAGACACAACCGCGACCTTTTTCCGAAAAAGGAAATTTTGGGTTTCACGAACCCTGGCGTTGAGTCTTCTAACTCTTCGATCCCCCAAACTTTGAAATGTTGAAATGCCAAAATAGGCTCAAAGATGGTTAGCTCTTGGCCAAAACTCGATCCATGTGACCACTTTCCCTCATGACCGTCGCCCAAATTTTGAAGGGGTGTCGCGTTTCGCAACTTTGGGACTTCCGACACCAAGCGTTCCAAATCCTTGTCCCTGGGATTGCCGAAGTGTCGAATCCCGAAATGGATCAATGTGTGACCGCAGCCCCACTCCAAATATATGTTGTGTTTCACAACTTCGATACCTTCAATTCCAAGCGCCTCATCTCCTAGTCATCGGGATGGCCGAAATGACGAATCCCGAACTTCTAAAATGCCAAACTCCTCTGAAGTTCCTTCTCCTCAACACATCACATTTCACAAATTTGGGGATTTCCAGCACAAAGAGGCCCCGACCTCTTGTCCTTGGGATTACCGAAAAGTCGAATCTTGAAATGCTAAAAGATATGGCCACCTCTTCCGTGACCACTTGTTGCTTTCGTACTTTCGCGTTTTGGGCCTTCGAGATGCGAGGCTGCTGCAATCCTTGGCCTTTCGTACTCCCAGTATCTGAAATATCGAAGTACCAAACCCTGAAACGCTGGTCTTTCGCTCCAACGACGGGATCAACGAATCATAGCCTCTCCTGATCCGACGACTTTTGTCTTTTAGGGACTTCGCGGGTCAAGAGTCCCGACTCTTTCCCTTTTCATTTTCTCGTAGTCGAAATGTCAAAATCCTCCTTTCAGGGATTTTCCTGAAACCTCGACCACTCGCCACATGTCCTCCTGTGGACAGTCACGATGCTTTTGGGACTTCGTGAGTCCTCTCTTTGCATACAAGGGTTAAACCTTGTGCAACTTCTCCTGGATCTGATGGCTATCGACTCCCCGTGCCCAGATCTGATGGCCCAGATATGTTCCTCCTCCGTTGCGCTCTTTTGCGTGCACCTAGACATGAAACTTGACGGTCCAAATGGTTTCCTCCAACACCGATCCAACGATAGTTGTAGCTCCATTCTGAGCTTCCGCTTCGTCTTGAACTTGGAAGACTTCAAACGCTTCAAAGGTCTCAGCCTCTGCTTCCTGCTGTGAAGCCTGTATCCTCGGCTCCCGCCTGTGTTCTAAAGACACTGTCCCTCCTGAGATTTTCAAACTCTTACCCACCAAAGGGTGTCTCAAATTCTAGCTCCCCTTATGTAGTCTTCTCAACTGCACTTCCTCCCTGCAAATGGGTAGATCAACTAGATCTCCCATGCCATTTTCCTCTTCTATGGCACTAGTTGGCCACTCTGTTGCAGACTCCTCTTCTGCAGTTTCACCACTGAGTCTCTTCTCAACTTCCTCTTCTGACAGTTTGTCTGTCAGCTCTCCTACTGGCATATTCCTAGCTTCCTCCAGCTTCTCCTCATACTGGAATTCTCCTTCATCTTCTGCTGCATGCTTCGACACTACAATTATCATCTGTTAAGCTCCCTGCAGTTTTCTGGGCGATTCCTTAGAATGATCCTCTGCTAACATATGCATGACTGTCTTCTCATGGCAATCATCTACTGGCTCTGGATGGTTCAAAAAATCCTCCAACATCTCTAACTTCTTCTCCCATGGAGTAAACATCTCATCTGCATGCTCTTCTTCTTCCCTTGCTGTTAGCTTCAGTGCTGCAACTGTCTCCCCTTCAGCTTCCTGGCTGAAAATTTCGAGCCATTCTTTCGAATGATCCTTTTTCTCTTCTTGGATAGCCTCTGATGTCTGCTTAATCTCTTTGACAGTCACATCTGGTTATCTTTCTACTGTTGCTGCATCGACAACACACACACTGGCCTCAACTGGGCTATATGGCAGGAATACCTTTATCCCTCCAATCATCAGAATGCTCTTCTGATCTTCCTCTGTCAGCTCCTCTCGCTGATCCAAACTCACCTCTGAGTTCATGAGACTTTCAGTCAGTCTCATCTACTCTCCCTTGCCCACTTGGCAATATGGGATTTCCTCTCTACCCTCCTGGTAGTCTATGAGATCAACCGATCCCATCTCCATCAACACTCCTTGCTGACATGAACTCACTTCTGAGCTCCCGAGACTTTCAGACAATCTCACTTCTTTTCCCCTACCCACCTGGCAATTTGGGAATTTTCTACTGCCCACTTGGTAGTCTATGAGATCCTTCAATGATCTCATCTCATTTCCCTCCTAGAAACCTGAACTTTCTTCATTGCCTTCTTGGCAGTTCACGAGATCTTCTAGTGATCTCTTCTCCTCATCATCGCTGAGGTTTCTCCTAGCTTCTGGTTCACACATATGAACCACTTCCTGTTCACCTCTGAGGCGTTCAGCATGCCTCAACCATTCCTTCAATAGTCTCTTCTACCTTTTGGCCAACAATTCTTTGACTGGCCATTTCACCTTTGTTTTCATGGGCCATTCATATACCCATCGTGGCTTTGCATCCTGCTGCATCCGTAGTGTAAGATCTTCCATCCTCGCTCTTATCTCAGCGAGTTCTTTATCCATCTTTGGATTTCTCTGCTTCTATTGGAAGTCCTCTCTTTGACCACGCTTATGACCTTCAGTATCCATCTTCCTGCCTTCTACCTTCACTCTTGGCAAGTCTGCTACTATCACTCGACAACTGTGAGTGCTTCTATCTTCTCCTATAGTCCTCCTAACTGTCTATTTGTTGCTGCGTCCTGTGAAAAACCTTCACCTTTTACCTGTCTCTTATAGGCTCTTCTTCATCTGAAATATATAGACGAAGTCCTGCTCTGATACCACTTTGGTGCAACCTCCCCCTGCCTCATCAGGTTTTGCGCGACCTCCTGGTCTTAGGATCGTTCTGATTTCTCCTTGAGCTGAAGTGACTCCTTTAGTTCCCTGCTGGAACCTTCAATGAATCAGATCCACAGGTCCTTTCCCGAAAACTCCACCAACATGAACATGCACCAGGCACAATATTTCACCTGCACACGGTCTCCAGACATGGCCGCGACCTTTTTTCAAAAAAGGAAATTTCAGGTTTCGTGAACCTTGGCATCGAGTCTTCTGACTCTTCGATCCCCCAAACTTTGAAATGCTGAAATTCTGAAATAGGCTCAAAGATGGTTAGCCCCTGGCCAAACCTCAGTCCATGTGACCACTTTCCCTCGTGACCATAGCCCAAATTCCGAAGGCGTGTCGTGTTTCGCGACTTCGGGACTTCCAATGCCAAGAGTTCCAACTCCTTGTCCCCAGGATTGCCGAAGTGCTGAATCCTGAAATGGCTCAATGTGTGACCGCAACCCCACTCCAAAGATATGTCGTGTTTCACGACTTTGGGACCTTCAATGCCAAGCGCCCCATCTCCTTGTCATCGGGATGGCTGAAATGCCGAATCTCGAACTTCCAAAATTCTGAACTCCTCTGAAGTTCCTTCTCCTCGGCACGTCACATTTCACAACTTTGGGGATTTCCAGTGCAAAGCACCCCTGACATTTCGTGACTTTGGGGATTTCCAGCGCAAAGTTGAATCCTGAAATGCCAAAAGATATGGCCGCCTCTTCCATGACCACTCGTTGCTTTCAGAATTTCGCATTTCGAGCCTTTGTGATGCAAGGCTCCCACAATCCTTGGCCTTTCGTACTCCCGGTATCCGAAATACCAAAGTACCGAACCTCGAAACATTGGTCTTTCGCTCCAAAGATGGGATCAACAGCTGATAGCCTCTCCTGATCCGATGGCTTGTGTCTTTTTAGGACTTCACGGGTCAAGAGTCCTGACTCTTTCCCTTTGCATCTTCGAATAGCCGAAATGTCGAAATCCTCCTTTCGGGGATTTTCCTGAAACCTCGACTGCTCACCACGTGTCCTCCTGTGGACGGTCACGATGCTTTTGGGACTTTGTGAGTCCTCTCTTTGCATACGAGTGTTAAACCTTGTGCATCTTCTCCTGGATCCGATGGCTATCATCTCCCTGCACCCAGATCTGACGACCCAGATCTGTTCCTCCTCCACTGTGCTCTTATGCGTGCGCCTGGACGTGAAAATCAATAGTCCAGATCATTTCGTCTAGCACCGATCCAACAGTAGCTGTAGATCCTTTCTGATCTTTCTCTTCTTCCTGAAATTGGAAGACTTCAAATGCTTCAAAGGTCTCGGCCTCTGCTTCCTGCTGTGAAGCCTATATCCTCGTCTCCTGCTTGCATTCTAAAGACGCTGTCCCTCCTGCGATTTTCAAACTCTTACCCACCAAAGGGTGTCTCGACTTCTATGATTCCTTGTAGCTATGGCTCTGTGTGCAAAGGAACTTCTCCTCCTGAGCTTGGTCCTCTCTGAAACCTTGAAAGGTTTCTCAACTTCTGCACTCCTTGCAGATTCTCTACATACAAAGGTGCTATCTATCCTAAGCTTCAGGACTTTAGCATAAGTCCTCTCTTACTCCTACTCCTGCTCTGCTAATGAGCCTTCGGACGACTGTCTTTCTGTCAACCCTTTACTCAAGTGTTGGCCTGGTGCACTCCTTGCAAAGGTCTTTATCCTCTTGAGCTTCAATTGCATAGACCTCTAAGGTCTTTGCCCCTTTCTCTCCTTGAAAGGATGGAAATTCCCTTTGGAAAATTCCTTCTCAAGCACTCCTTGCTGAGCTCACAGGGTGTTCAGTAACCCTGTGAAGGTCTTCCCTTAACACTTCTCTTCTCTTGGAACTCAGATAAGAGTTCCTTCTATGCACTCTACACACTCGCTCGATGCCCTCCTGTTTGAGCTTCTACATAATCCTCAGTGATTCTATCCTTTGGCCGAACTCGAAATAGATTTCTCCTCAATGCATCAGTGCATTCACTTGATGCCCTCTTGGCAGAGATTCCACATAATTCTTCAGAAATTTTGTCTTCTCTGTGCCTCCTTTGCACAGTCTTACCTCCAAAGTGTTCAACAACCTTGAGGCTTCTTCCCTGAGTCAATGACTTCCCCTGGTGCACCCTCTTGGCACATCTTTGTCTGAATCTGTAGAATTCGGAAGTTCTTCCCTTGCACTGGCTTACAAAACCTGCAGTGTTATGTCATGCACTCCTTGCATGAAACCACAAAGAACCCAGACCTGGAATCAAAGAACTCAACAGACAATGAATTCTGTATGTAACCTACAAATGAAAACTCATATACATCCATAACATATAATAACACACATATGGCATTCATTCATGAACACATAATAACATGCAGGAAAAACTGCACTTTGTATTAATCAAGAATGCCTGATTACAATGTGTTCGAGCTCGGATTGCAACAGAGTCTCGACTCCTTCTCTCCTTACTACTCAACTCTACTAAAAAATGAGATCTGAGATCTTTTACATGAGGGGGATATTTGAGCTCTTCCCTCCAACCTACCTACTCTATTCAATTACATTGAATTACAATCAATTTACAATGAATGGTTGTCAAGTCTGAGATCGGATCTAGATCTCAGCCTTACAACCTATTTAAGGTGATCTTTTACTAATGCATGCTCAAAGGCATGGCTTTGGCTCTACAGGCCTTACAAACATTTAATTCAAATTCAAAATATGAAAGTGAGAGGGTTGTGCCTCTCCTCTCCTCATTGAATGCGCGCTTGATGAGCTGGCTGGCTGGCGCGTTGCTGGCTTGGAGCAATGCTCCTACATCACCTCCTTCTCCTCTACGTGTGTACCCTCCTCCTCTGTGTGTTCCCTCCTTCTCCTCTATGTGCACCCTCCTCTCTACTCCGCGTGCGACCAAGTGCTTCTCCAACTAATTGTTAGGACCTAGAAATGTCCCTTTTTCATCACATCTTTTGCCTATTCAACCTTATCATCTCTAAGCTAATGCCTACTATAATGCGTGCTAAGACCTTTTTTTCCCAAGGTATGAATCATATATCTTTCTTTTATATTTTCATTTACTTAACATGTTTGATTGGTAACGTTCACATTTTTTACCCATAAAATGATTCAAATAATGATCAAAATGTATAGAACAACCAAGTCTTAAAGAATGGTCACCGCTGTTACACCAGTTGTTACAACTATGTGCCAATCTTGGAAGCTGTTACAACTATGTGCCAATCTTGGAAGTTGTTATAGCTATGCACCAATCCTGGACGTTGTTACACGAATGTTGCAATAGGTGCCATCGATTCTGCTGTTACATGACTGCTGCAACAAATGCCACTGATTCTGCTATTATACGACTACTGCAACAAATTCCAATGATATTGAAATCTGCTACACCTACTATTACATGTTTTAACTTACAATATTAGTTCTATATCTTGTATTAATGATATCATACGAACAACTTGAGAATTGGGGATTCTCAAAGATGTTTTGATTTTGTTTTAACTAAATGACTCTGACTTTAAATAGCAGATCTTTTGTAATTAGAGGGATGGATTTTGACTGGGAGAAAGTGAAGTGAAGTAAATCTTATTGTACACAAACATTTTGGAAAATCAATAGAAGAGTGCATTGAATTTCTTTAGCAGACTGTAGCCTATTTCTTTGAGAGGATTCAGTGAGAAGGAAAGGGCCCACCTTCCTCACAGATTCCCCTCTATTTTGAATTCCAGAATAGTTGTTTTAATGTGAATGGTTTATCCGTTAAACAATTCTAGAATAAAATTGTTGTTACAGTCTAGTTCCTTCCTGTTAGATGCGCATAAATCTGTCTCATGAGAATTAAAAGTCAATTGCTGAACACTTCTAGAGAACTACTTTCCCTTTTTCTGCATTAGATTAAAACCTTGTTTTCAAGTAAAAGAAAATAAAAGTGTGAATCACTTTCTTGCAATAAGTAGATTTCTTTCTGCAATTAGTAGATAACTTCTTCCTACAAAAGTAAAATAGAAAGTTAGATTAGAGTAGGTAATCTAGGATTCTTATACACTCATTGGTTTAGATTTCAAATTGTGATTTCAATTCTGTAGAACTCTAGCTGTGTTAGCATAATTGTGTTAGTGATAATTTTTGTTTTTTTTCCCTACTACAATTAGATTAGTGTTGCTTCCATAATCTAGCATAGACTGTGCACAATTATCTTGAAATAATAGACTTCCCTGGGTTGAAAATTTATATTGAACACCTTAATTTTCTATTCATTTAGACAATTAAAGTGCCCAACATTTTGGCGCCGTTGTCGGGGAAGCTAATTATAGATTTTTGTAAGCACATTAGTTTTGTTTTAAGGAATGATTAGTCTGCATGAATCGAGGAATGTGAGGACGTATTCCCCAAAATACTAACCCTACAGGTACCAGAGGACATGGAGGAAGAAATCCTACATTGGGAAGGAAAACATTTGTTGATGAAATAATAGCCAGAGCAAATTCTTCTTTAGGATCTATTTTTCACCCTACAAATCCTCCAAGAAGACGTAATCCTCAGTCATCAGAACTACCCCTTCTTGAAACATCATTTTCATCAAGGGCTGGAGCTGAATTTGAAGTCAAAGTTGAAGATTTTTCACCAACAAATCAGCAAGCAACACTGGAGAACGTTGAAGATCAAGGAAGTATAGTTCGAAACAGGGAAAATTCAAAAGAAGCGGTTTATCGGATCAACGGTTGGATAGTCACTAAAGAAGAGTGGGACGATTTTCATATTGAGTGGAGAGAAAGAGAACATATGGAAAATAAAGGGGCTAATGAAGAATATTTCCACCAAGAGAACCCACAAAAAAATGAAGATCAGGTAAATAATGAAAATACTATTTCTACCTTGGTTTTTCCTATTTCTGATGTTCCCGCACCAGGGATGGATCCTATGAAAAACATACCTCTCTCAGCTCTGCCAAATTTTCATGGATTGTCTACTGAGGATCTAGATGAGTTTCTATTTGAATTTGACATTTTGTGTAGAAGTATGACTACACTACCATTGCACAAAGTCTTAAACTGTTTCTAGCTACATTGAAGGGTAATGCGTTAAGATGGTTTATGAGCCTAGGAGGAGAGAACATTTCAACATGGGTACATATGAGGCAACTTTTCCTGAACAAGTACCAAGACTACTGTCAAACAAGAGAACGAAGGGAGGAATTGTTCAAGATGTCTCAGAAGGAGGATGGGACCCTTGAAGATTTTGTGGAATCACTCCAGTATAATCTACAAAGGTCTGGAAATCCAGATGTGAGTAAAGACATTTTGAAAACTATTTTGCTAAAAGGAGTTAGAGAAGATTGTTTAGATATACGGAATATGCTTGGCAAGGGAGATATATCTAAGGAATCCTATGAGGACATTGTAGACCTTTGTAAAATATGTTCTCGAGGATCTACAAAGAATAGGTCAGCTACCAAGGATACCCCTTTTTCAAGGGTACATAAATCAGCCAATGGAGGAGCAACAAGAGAAAAAATAGGTAATCTGTTAGAAAATTTCAAAACAGAGATGATTAACTCTTTTTCTTCACAAATCAACACTTTGCAGATCAAGCAGAAACAAATATAATCAGACCAAGCATTGTGCATTTTTTTTCCAAAATGCAGAAAGAAACATCCACCAAGGGAGTGCCCACTGAACAGTGTCCAGGTATGTCTTATTTGTGAATTAGATCATGCTACTGATCAATGTACCTCTCTTCCAGGAGTAAAAGCATCAATGACGAAAACTAATGAGGAAGCAGAGGCTGTCTATATAATTACACAAAGAAGACAATGGAAGCCAAGAGGTCAAGGTATGAACTCTCAATTCTCTCCTGCAACGCTTAATTATTGGAACAATCAACCACTATATATCCAAACGAACGCTCCCCCTCCACATCAGATGTCACCCCCTTATCAAGATCCCAATGCATGGTTACCTATGCCCCATCAACAAAATCATCATGGACAATGGAACCCATATTGGAGAGGCCCTCAACAACAACTCAGTTATCAAAACCATCACCAACCGAACCCCTATCAACAACAGTTCAAACCCCAGTACCAACAACAACAACTGTAGTTACCCCCCAATGCCCCACTGAACAATCCTCCTTTACGACCTTAGATGCCTGTGCAACCTAAACCAAACCTGAATAATAAGGCCATTCATAACATAGATATACATAATGTTCCCGCCTTGTCTATTACTCCTATGCCTTGTGATGAAATCAAATTAAGATCAGGGAGAATAGTTGAGCCAATAGTTGAAGATGCTCCATCTTCAAAATAAGACAAGGAATAAGGGGAAATACCATATACTAATACATAAGAAATTGACCAACCTATTATAGAGTCATCAGACCCACCATTCCCTAAGAGACTGACAATTACCAAACCTGTGGAATTACCATCTTTAAATCTCTTAGGAGAATTGCAAAATCTGCACATTAATATTCCACTATTGCAAGCAATAATAGATGTCCCTATTTATTCCAAGACTGTAAGAGATCTCTGTATAAAAAGACCTGGATGAAAACCCAAGGACCCCCTCACAGTGCATGTAGTGGGGGATTTGTCTGAACTGATGTTAGGCAAAACCCCACCTATTAAATATGGAGACCTGGGAAACCCTACGGTTACTGTCAAAATTGGACAGACATCTATTCCGCATGTACTAGTCGACTTAGCGGCGACAATTAATATCACGCCAATAGAAACTACAAAATTGCTACAACTCAGAACACAAGTCTAACCTACTCCTACTGTTCTCGAATTATATGATTATTCTACCATCCGACCAAAAGGAGTAATAGATGATTTAGTCATTTCCATGCATTCATGGGAGTATCCTGCTGATTTTGTCATTTTGCAACCCAAAACCCGTCTGGGGGGCCACCCTCTAATTATGGGAAGACCATGGTTATCTACAGATGATGCTTTCATTGGTTGTAGATCTAGTTCCATGACCATCTCTGATGGTTATGACACAAAAAAACTGACCCTGTATCCTCATGCTACACCCAGTGCAAAACCTGAAAATTATTTATGGATGGACACTGAGGATGAAAGTTCTCTGCTTGTGCTAACCATAGGAAAATCCCTGAGTTTCAAAGATGAGACAGAGGATGAATTAATCAACTTCTTTATCTATGACTCCTCTGCCGTTACATGGAACACGCACCACTGATTGATTAGAGTCTTCGATCCCATCACCCAGGAATACATGAGCTCATAAATTTTCTCAGAAACCACTGGAAATCAAAATGATTCAGCTGTAACAACAACCGTTGTAACAACAAACACTGTAACAACAGATGATGAAACAACTAAATTGTTTCCTAAAGTCAGTTCTAAGAGCATCACTGTAGAAATTGAACCTGGAAAAACCTTGAACATCAATCCCGATCTACCCATTGTTGAAACTCACCGATTGATGAAATTACTGATTGAACATAAAGAAGCTGAAGGGGTTTAATGAGGACGGGGTATTGGAGTTTAGTCAAAATCTCACTGAAGGATATTCAATGGTGAATGGGGTAAGGATTCCAGTATCGAAAGAAAGCATTGCTGCTATGACAGGGTTGCCAACAACAGGAGACCGATGGTTTAACAAAAAAACACATCTTCCAGATGCTCAGAAGGCTTTCCTTGTTGACAATGAGAAAATTCAGAAAAAAGGTCGAGGTGCAGATGCCAATTCCTTACCAGAGCCACGGGGGAAAGTTGTAGAGTTCGTCAAAAGGTACATTACCTGCAAAAGCAGGTACCAAGTTGTTTATTTTTCTGATTTCATCTTATTATCACATCTGCGACATCAAAAATTTATAAACATTCCTTATTTTATCCTCCATTCATTGAATAACATGGCTCATTTTGTAAAAAAATCCAAAAACCCCAAGAATTTCCTTTCTAATCACAGACTCATCGGACTATTAATTCAAAAAGGTATGGGCATTTCCAATAACCCATTACCCGTTGTAGCAGACCAACCACCTTCTATACCTGCAGATATTATTGGACCTCTTCCCAAGTCTCTACCCTCAGCTGCAACAATAGTCCAAACCCCTACTGTCGCTTCCCATAAGATGACCCAAAGAAGTAAATGCATAACCCACGGCCATCCTAGCACCAACCAGACAAGCCTTGATGGAGTTGAATTGACACAACTTGTAGTTGTGATTGCTCAAAATGAGGAACAACCAGCTACTACACCAAGCCATGTGCATAGCCCTTGGTCGCGACAAGTTTTATTGAAAAATTACCCCCTACTCCTAAACAAAGAACCCCTGTTCCTGTATCTGGATCACCTAGAAATCACACAAGGTCAGAACGGTCCACTGCAACAACAAGTCTGACTACCCATTTTTGTTGTTGCACCGACAGAGCCACCTATTAATGCAACAACTATTCCAAGCCCTACTATCACTGCCAGTGGATTATCTCAGAAAATAAAACGTCCATTCAAGGGAAAATGTCATAAATACCTTGACCCAATTATATCAGCAACAACTCAGAACCCTTTTGCTGCTGGGACAGAGAACTCTACAGAGATACATATACCAAGTTTTACTTTGTGCCCAGAACTTCAAGCAACTATTCTCTCAATTCAGACTGAATGTACTCCAATCGTAGTAGAATCATCAGCTCCGCCTGATGATTCTGTTCATCATACATCAAGTAATGATGTACAAATCATCGCAGACCTAGGTATACTAGAATTTCCTACTTGTGTGGTTGAGGAAGAACATTTTGTTCCTCCTCTAGCAATGAAGAAGAAAGCCTCTTCTTTCATTTCTATTTTACCTAGGAGGAAAACTAGGTCTACCAGGTTTGCGGAAGCAACAATTGGATGGAATGTTATAGAATAAGCTATTCCTATTCTTCATCCATTATCCTCTATGGTTGATGAAGGGACACAAGAACTAGTCTCTTCCAGTGAACTAACAGTTCCAGTAGAGACAGTTGTAAACGATGGGAATGGTATACAAGAACAAGTCATGCAGGATGAAGTTGTTCCACAAGAACCAGCTGTCCAAGATGAGACTATTCCACAAGAACCAATCATGACATACCTAATTGTTACATAAGAAACAACTGTTCCACCAGAAATAACTATTGACTACATAACTGCTCCACAAGAACCAGTTACAAATAATACTGAGGATGTACCACTTGCCCAACTGTTTGCCCAAATTGAGAGAAAGATAAGAAAGACATAAAACTCCAAAATTACTGCACTCATAACAGAGAATGAAAGCCTCAAAGCAGAGTTAAATACCCTGAAACAAGAAATGGAGACTGCTTGACATAAGAATCTAGAAGGGATAACTTTGGATATCCTAGCACTGACAAAAGCTGTTATGGACAAAAATAAAGAACTCATGTGCTTTGAGTGTGGAAACATTTACTTTGAGGCAGGTTATAAGATAGTAAACGTTCTGGATGCTGAAGGACCATCAACTCTCTCAGTCAAGACTGAACATGCACTTACTGCTATGCATAGAACAACACAGCTGAGGAGATCTCAACGTCATAAGACAACTGTTAGTTTACCAACAGATTTCAAACAAGAACCTCTATTTCCCTCATGAGTTGTTAGTCAAGCAACTCAAACTGATTCTGTTCTTCAAGACAAAGAAACTTAGACAGATTGATGACACCACAACTTTTCTTTTTAACACAACATGTTTCCATACAGGCACTTAGAAGTTTATCTTAGCAGTTTTGCACTGGAGGAGCCAGTTCCCTAATTCAACTACAAAGTAAGGTTTGAATGTGTTTTGCATGAGGACAGTCAATGTCTTCAGTTGGGGGCCATGTTAGGACCCAAAAATGTCCCTTTTTCATCACATATTTTTCCTATTCAACCTTATCATCTCTAAGCTAATGCCTACTATAATGCGTGATAAGAACTTTTTTTCCCAAGGTATGAATCATTTATCTTTCTTTTATATTTTCATTTACTTAGCATGTTTGATTGGTAACTTTCACATGTTTTACCCATAAAATGATTCAACTAATGATCGAAATGTATAGAATAGCCAAGTCTTAAAGAATGATCATTGCTGTTACACCAACTGTTACAACTATGCACCAATCTTGGAAGCTGTTATAGCTATGCGCCAATCCTGGAAGCTGTTACATGACTGCTGCAACATGTGCCACTGATTCTGCTGTTACATGACTGCTGCAACAAATGCCACCGATTCTGCTGTTATACGACTGCTGCAACAAATGCCACCGATCCTGAAAGATGCTACACCTATTGTTACATGTTTTAACTTACAATATTAGTTCTAGATCTTGTATTAATGATATCATACGAACAGCTTGAGAATCGGGGATTCTCAAGGCTGTTCTGATTTTTTTTTAACTGAATGTCTCTGACT
The DNA here is from genome assembly GCA_010110895.2 of Picea sitchensis. Lineage (NCBI taxonomy): Eukaryota > Viridiplantae > Streptophyta > Pinopsida > Pinales > Pinaceae > Picea > Picea sitchensis. The sequence continues at coordinate 35,237 of SNQJ01S0025450.1, forward strand.
TTAAATATAAGATCTTTTATAATGAGGCATGGATTTTGACTGGGAGAAAGTGAAGTGAAGTAAAGCTTATTGTACAAAAACATTTTGGCAAATCAATAGAAGAGTGAATTGAAATTCTTTAGCAGTCTGTAGCCTATTTATTTGAGAGGATTCAATGAGAAGGAAAGGGCCCACCTTCCTCACAGATTCCCCTCTATTTTGAATTCCAGAATAGTTGTTTTAAAGTGAATGGTTTATCTATTAAACAATTCTAGAATACAGTTGTTGTTACAATCTAGTTCCTTCCTGTTAGATGCACATAAATCTGTCTCATGATAATTAAAAGTCAATTGTTGAACACTACTGGAGAACTGGTTTCCCTTTTTTCGGATTAGATTAAAATCTTGTTTTCAAGTAAAAGAAAATAAAAGTGTGAATTACTTTCTTGCAATAAGTAGATTTCTTTCTGCAATTAGTAGAAAACTTCTTCCTGCAAAAGTAAAATAGAAATTTAGATTAGAGTAGGTAATCCAAGATTCTTATACACTCATCGATTTAGATTTCAAATTGTGATTTCAATTCTGTAGAACTCCAGCTGTGTTAGCATAATTGTATCAGTGATAATTTTTGTTTATTTTTCCCTACTACAATTAGATTAGTGTTGCTTCCACAATCCAGCATAGACCGTGCACAATTATCTTGAAATAACAGACTTCCTTGGGTTGACAATTTATATTGAACACCTTAATTTTCTATTCATTTATACAATTAAAGTGCCCAACACTAATGAGCGTGAGAGTTGAGTTCAAATGTGTTTTTTTCTTTTCAAAACTATGTTTTGTTATTTGTTTATTTGTTTATTTTATTTTTTATTTTATTTTTTGTTTTTATTATAGTTATATATAATATAATTT
>SNQJ01S0025450.1:36179-46836 GCA_010110895.2 Picea sitchensis
AATATTATGGTTCAACATGTCGTTGTAGGCCCTACATACCTAGAAACTTCCTTTAGGACCTAAGGCTTGGATTTCCTCTCTCGATCTTACCCAAGACCCATAACCAGTGCTCAAAATATCCTATTGATGCCCATATTCCCACTTGAATGCCAAAAATATTCTCGAGAGGTCATCTATGGTGGTTTGCGGTGTCATTCATGAATTTTTCACCCTATAAGATGCCTAAAACCTTGAGAGATTGGGTGTGCTAGTTTGAGGTGTCATGTTTGGCCATGGATGCCTAGAAGCTTTGTACTTCGACTAAGCCTTCGGTTCCCCCCTAAACCATATCAAGGCCTTCAAACCCATAGCTAATGCTCAAAACCTTGTGAGAGCACCAATATCATTTCTTAGAGGCCAAGGATACCCCTCTGGAGTTTATCTGTGGCACTTTGAGGCATTGTTCATGGATCTAGATGAATCAAAGATTTCTTTAAAACCTAAGGCATGTCATTCTTCCCTATATCATTTCCAAGACCTTGAGACACATACCTACTACTCAAAAACACCTAGTGGCATCGACATCCCCAACCATAGGTTGGAATACCCTCAGAAGGCCTTGTGTGGTTATACGAGGCATCCTTATTGGCCCTGGCTCGTTGAAAGCTTCCTTTAAGGCCTAAAGTTCATGTTTCCTCCCTTGACTGTGTTAAGGCCCTACGGCCCATACCTAGTGATCAAGAATGTTAGTGTTACCTATATACCTAATTGGCAAAGGGTGCCTTTGAGAGGTCATTTGTGGTGGTTCAAGGTGTCATTTATGGGAAGAATAATAAGTGGGTTGTGAAGAAGATTGTAGCGATGAAGCAAGAAACAACACCTCCCACCATGTATTACAAGTCTTGTGAGAGAAAGTGACACACCAAGACTGCTGGAAATTACACCTCAATAAATTCCCCAAGAACTTCTAAAAGCTAAAAGAAGAAGTAGTTTCACTACCATTCAAAAGGAGGTATCATTAATTAGTTTCACTATCATTCAAAATGAGGTAGCATTAATCAATGAAAGTCCCCAAAAGAAAAAATATATGAACAAATTATTTCATGATACAAGCTAAAGTGGATTACTTGTTTGATATCGATTCACAATTGAATTTGATCTCTACACAACTAGTTTAAAATATAGGCCTAGAGACTCATGGTCATTCACAACCATATCACTTGGGTTGGGTGAGACAAGACTTGGATTAAGGATCAAAGAAAAATATGTGAAAAATAACATTCAAGACAAGGCAACAAGGTTTGTATGAATGGTTAGTGATTCATTTGGGTTTATGTAAAGCACCTACAACTTTCATGTTCTTGATGATCATTTACGATGACCATTTGAACTAGAAATAAATGCAAGTGAGTATGTTTTAGGGGTGATGCTTATGCAAGGATGGTTTTTGTGTTACCATTCAAAATTGTTTCATGGAGCAATGTTGGACTACCCCACATATGATAAATAACTCTTTGTTGTTGTGCATTAGTTATCTAGTATTAGTTATCTACGCATTATATCTTCTTGGTGATATTTTAGGTTTAGGTTAATGATTAACTTGAAATTGTGTCATTGTTACACCTATTGTTCACACTAATGAGAATACTACAATTCATTTTCCATTTGAAAAATCTACTCTACATCCTAATGAGATTGTTTTAGCTTACACATGAATTGAGAAATCTTCTCCACGACACTAGTTGGAGTCCTCTCACAAGTGGTACCTGATTCTAAATGTTGGACATGCTAAGGGCTTGATGTTAGCATGTTCACATTTGGAGGGGTAACATGTTGTCATGAAGTATCTTGTGTGGCCATTTTTTTTAGGAACCATGTCTCATATCATGTTGTTGTTTTCTCTTGTCGAGGTATAATATTGTGTAGCCTTCCAACATTAGCTTAGTTGCATGTGGAGAACACCAATAATCAACCTCCATTCCTTTAACAAACTCTACAAAGATTTGTGGTGAAAAAGTTCATGATACATGTTGTGGTTTGACCATCTCCCATTTCCTTGGAATATCTGTAAGAATGCACAATTTCTCACACCCTTACACACAGATCAATATATTATCAATGATAAATTGGGTCTGGTCATATTTATTCCTCACACTGAACTTCCTCTATGTTTTATGCTGGTGTTCATTAGACAATGACTTCAACCCAACATAAAAAAAATGATAAAAACAGATTTAGTTTCCACTCTTCACTCTTCATTTGACATTTATTAAGAACCCTTAGTGTGCACCTAAAAAGACTCACTCAAGCCAAATTGATACTCAAGTTTTAGGCAAGATTTAAAATTTGAAGAAGACATTGGTAGTTTTAGGCACATAGTAGGAATATTGAGCATAAGAAATGATGTGTCACATATGAATGCATAGTCACCTTGCCCAAGGTGTGCATTTAATTCTCCAAATATGGATGTTCAAGAAAATAAAGAATTCAAAGTTGACATTGTCAAATATTATCATAATGACAATAAAGACAAGAAAATATTTGCACACAATAACTTTATAATGACAATAAATACAAGAAAATGTTTACCATAGCCTTTCTTTTAAGCATCTATAACATCATCATGGTATGGCATCACAACGACCACTTTGATGTCATATCCTTATCAGAATCAGATATGTTAGTTTCATGAAGTCACTTCATTCCCCCTAGAGGGGCATCAAGTACAATTGTCAAATTTGAGAAGGAAAACCCAATATCAATGGCCTATACTCCATCCTTCGAGGGAGGACAAGGTTCCCCAATCAACTCTTCTAGGAAGACTATATCAAATTTTTTTTAAGTCAATGGTTTTTTTATTTTCCTTAGCAAGAGAAACTTCATCATTTGACATTGGTTTCTTAGGAAAATTCCAATTTTTTTATTTGGATTTGGTCCCTTTTCCCTTGAAGGATGAGCTCGTGCATGGGGATACATATCGTGTAGATGTATTGTAAGTTGATGAATTCAACACTAGAATGTTGTGTTCTCATAATTCAATACCTGAATCCACCTAAAACTTTCATTTGAGGGTCATTTTATTTAGAAGACTCTTACTCAAGTCTATTTCAACATAGATGTAGGTGTATGTACACAATCTCATTATAAATATCCAAAATTTCTTTTATGTAACTGCCCAAAGTATTCTCAATATCCTCGAAATTTGATATAATATACCATTAAGAATGAAATGGAAAATTTGGGAGGTGTACCCAAAGTGTCATTCTAGTAATTGACATAGAGTTAGGATCAAAATTTGGAAATCAAGGAGATATAAAAATCCCCACTGATATAATGATAAGTTAGGTAAGTCCCAAAATTCTGATTCTATCCATGCTAAGGCCACCTATGTTTTGGCTCCTGTTCCCATTGATATAATGATAAGTCCGGTAAGTCTCAAAATTCTAACTCTATCCATGCTCAAGCCACCTATGTTTTGGCCCCTGTTCCCACTGATATAATGATAAGTTAGGTAAGGCCCAAAATTCCAATTCTATCCATGCTCAAGCCACCTATGTTTTGGCCATTATTCCCACTGATACAATGATAAGTCAGGCAAGGCCCGAAATTCTTCTATCCATGCTGAGGCCACCTATGTTTTGGCCCTTATTCCCACTGATATAATGATAAGTCAGGTAAGTCCCAAAATTTTGACTCTATCCATGCTCATGCCACTTATGTTTTTGCCCCTGTTCCCATTGATATAATGATAAGTCAGGTAAGGCCCAAAATTCTAACTCTATCCATGCTCAGGCCACCTATGTTTTGGCCCCTGTTCCCACTGATATAATAATAAGTCAGGTAAGTCCCGAAATTCTGACTCTATCCATGCTCAAACCACCTATGTTTTGGCCCTTGTTCCCACTGATATAATGATAAGTCAGGTAAGGCCTGAAATTATGACTCTATCCATGCTCAGGCCACCTATGTTTTGGCCCATGTTCCCAATGATACAATAATAAGTCAAGAAAGGCCCGAAATTATGCTATCCATGCTCAGGCCACCTATGTTTTGGCCCTTGTTCCCACTGATATAATGATAAGTCAAGTAAGTTACAAAATTATGACTCTATCCATACTTAGACCACCTATGTTTTTACCCTTGTTCCCATTGATATAATGATAAGTCAGGTAAGGCCCAAAATTATGACTCTATCCATGCTCAGGACACCTATGTTTTGGCCCCTGTTCCCACTGATACAATGATAAGTTAGGCAAGGCCCGAAATTCTGGTATCCATGCTCAGGCCACCTATGTTTTGGCTTATAAGTCATGTAAGTCTCTAAATTCTGAGTCTATCCATGCTCAGGCCACCTATGTTTTGGCCCTTGTTCTCATTGATATAATTAAAAGTCAGGTAAGTCCCGAAATTCTGACTCTGTCCATGCTTAGTCCACCTATTTTTTGGCCCATGTTCCCACTGATATAATGATAAGTCAGGTAAGGACTAAAATTCTAACTCTATCCATGCTTAGGCCACCTATGTTTTGGCCCCTGTTCCCACTGATACAATGATAAGTCAGGAAAGGCCTGAAATTCTGCTATCCATGCTAAGGACACCTATGTTTTGGCCCTTGTTCCCACTTATATAATGATAATTCAGGTAAGTCCCAAAATTTTGACTCTATCCATGATCAGGACACCTATGTTTTGGCCCCTGTTCCCACTGATATAATGATAAGTCAGGTAAGGCCCGATATTCTGACTCTATCCATGCTCAGGCCACCTATGTTTTGGCCCCTGTTCCCACTAATATAATGATAAGTCAGGTAAGTCCCAAAATTCTAACTCTATCCATGCTCAGACCACCTATGTTTTGGCCCCTGTTCCCACTGATATAATGATAAGTCAGGTAAGGCCTAGAATTATGACTCTATCCATGCTCATGCGACCTATGTTTTGGCCCTTTTTCTCACTGATATAATGATAAGTCAGGCAAGGCATGAAATTTTGCTTTACATGCTCAAGCCACCTATGTTTTGGCCCCTGTTCCCACTGATATACTGATAAGTCAGGTAAGTCTCGAAATTATGACTCTATCCATGCTCATGCCACCTATGTTTTGGCCCCTGTTCCCACTAATATAATGATAATTCAGGTAAGGCCCGAAATTCTGACTCTGTCCATTCTCAAGCCACCTATGTTTTGGCCCATGTTCCCACTAATACAATGATAAGTTAGGCAAGGCCTGAAATTATGTTATCCATGCTCAAGCCACCTATGTTTTGGCCCTTGTTCCCACTGATATAATGATAAGTCAGGTAAGTCTCAAAATTCTGACTCTATCCATGCTCAGGCCACCTATGTTTTGGCCCCTGTTCCCATTGATATAATGATAAGTCAGGTAAGGCCTAAAATTTTGACTCTATCCATGCTCAGGCCACCTATGTTTTGGCCCCTGTTCCCACTGATATAATGATAAGTCAGGTAAGTCCTGAAATTCTAACTTTATCCATTCTCAGGCCACCTATGTTTTAGCCCCTGTTCCCACTGATACAATGACAAGTCAGGTAAGGCCCAAAATTATGATTCTATCGATGCTCAGGCCACCTATGTTTTGGCCCCTATTCCCACTAATACAATGATAAGTCAAGCAAGGCCCAAAATTCTTCTATCCATTCTCAGGCCACCTATGTTTTGGACCTTGTTCCCACTGATATAATGATAATTCAGGTAAGTCCCAAAATTCTGACTCTATCCATTCTCAGGCCACCTATGTTTTGGCCCATGTTCCCACTGATATAATGATAAGTCAGGTAAGGCCTGAAATTCTAACTCTTTCCATGGTCAGACCACCTATGTTTTGATCCCTTTTCCCACTAATATAATGATAAGTTAGGTAAGGCCCAAAAGTCTGACTCTATCCATGCTCAGGCCACCTATTCTGACTCTTCACGCTATAGTTATATTCTTGAAAGGAAGTCCCTGAAATTTGAACAGGGATTTCGTTTATCTTGTTGATATTGACATCCTTTTGTATGCGATGGTCAATGAAAATGGTTAGTGCGGCCTAGAAGGCAGATTGAAAACATTATGGGTTAAAAAAAATTGATCAATGTATTGTCATATAAGCTACATATCAATAAAAATTTAGCTGATTTACCAAAAGAATGAATTTATGTATTTGTAAAAACTTTTTTATAAATATTTTTATTCACCAAATTTCATATTATTTTTTAAATATCTATGCCTTTCATTAATCTTGGTGTAGAGGATAACAATCACAAACTAAACCCAATTAACACCCAAATTTCTGTTGTTACCACTTATTAGTAATAGGTTTGTGTGTAAAGTGACCAAACAATCTTATAATAACGAGTAAAACAACCAATCAACTAAAATTCCATTATTTCTTACTAATGACAAATTCTTATATTTTTGGTTGGTTTGCCAAAATCATTCTACTTATTCGAATGGCATGAACTGGGGAAGAAAATGTTTTTTGGCACAGAAATGTGGTCTATATATTAACATAGTCAAGATAATTATTACAGAGGCATGTGAGCATATCACCTCAAATGTGCTAAAGATGACCTTGAGTCCTCTCCTTGGGCTCCTACTTCACTTTAGGTTCTTTAATCTAACAACATTTTTAGGATTCCTTCCATCCTCATTTTGACAACTTAACTATAGGTTCCCTTGAATCCTCTCCTTGGTCTCCTACTTGACTTTAGGTTCTTTTTATCTAACAACATTTTAGGTTTCCTTCCATCCACATTTTGACAATGTAACCATAGGTGATGGCAATATAGAGATAGAAATTCAACCACATAATGATAGGGCAATGAAGACATGGGATTGGTGCAAGTGGACAACTTCATCCAAGGGAAGTACTAGGAGGTGAAAATGCGAAGACGAGTAATAGTTTTTGCAAAGAAGCTTGTGAAGAAATGTGATATTTATTGTTTCAATCAAGAAAATAGTCATTGAAATATCTTGATTGAAAGTTAAATGATCTTTTGTATAAGAGTTAAAATTCTTGGTTGAAACATTTTAAAATGTCTCAACAAAGATTTTGCCTATGTTTACCTCAAGTTAAAAAATTCTTGTTTGAGAGTTTGGGTGGATTAGAAAAACTCCAGGTTGAAATTTAAATGTCTTGGACTAGAGTTTTTGTTTCACCGTTTTTTAAAACTCTTGATTACATAACAATGTTTTTATTGACTAGGATTACCATTGTTAATTTATGGAGAGATGTTTATTTGTTTAATTAGGATTACCTATCAAATGGAGAGATGTTTATTTGTTATATTTAGGTCACTTTGTCGAAGACAGGAACGGTTATAACTGAAAATCGTCTCTCTTGCGACGAACTTTTGAGATAGGCAAAATTTTCGTGGCAATAACAATGAACTTTCATTGCAATAGCGACAAACTTTCGTGGAAATAGTGACAAAAATCCTGACCAATTTAAAAAACCTATTTGTGGCAATAACAACGAATTTTCATTACAATAGCGTTGAAAATCCCGCCCAATTTAAAAAAATATGAAAATCATGGAAATGTGGAAGAATTTTGTGGAATAATCCGCCCATATGTAGTAGTGTTCCCTTTTTCTTTATTTCACCTTTTTTGGATTTAGACTTTTATTTTGTTTCATTTAGTCATTTTCTCTCCAGTTTTGTTGAATTTAAAACCAACCATGGTAGCCTTGACATCTCCGCGAATTTGAGAAATTGTTAGATTGGTAGATTTGAGTGATTATTTTTGTATAATCTGAGTGCCCTAGGGGTTTTTCAGCATGATGAATCCATTTCTGCATTAAAAAATGGATTTTGAACAACAAAAAATAGTGGTTCCTCTAAATTTATATCGTCAGGTTCTGGCGAGAAAAGTCATTTCATAGAACAACTAGACAACACCGAAATCCAATAAAAGAACAAAAAAATATAGCTCTTGTTTTTTTTGTTTATTTTAATCTCCACAAAAATATTATTAACATTTTCCTATGTTTAACAACTTTGGAGATAAGGAAAGAATTCAAGTAAAAGTTTTCCTATGTTTAAAAACTTTGGAGATCAAGAAAGAATTCAAGTCAAAGGTTTAAAGAAAGACTCAATGGGAAAGTCGGTCTTCTGCAGGGACTAATAACTTTTTTGAAAATATGAATGTTATAATAATTAGTTGGTTTGAAAGAGGTGAATCAGGGGTGACATAATTCTGACTGTAAAAGAACTTAATGAAAATTGTAAATATTCTACATGGATATGAAGATGATCTCGTATTTATAAAAGAATTGTTGCATTGGAATATTTTGATTACCTTGATATCCTTTCGTCCTTATATCCTCCGAAAAGTAGTTTGGTCTCAGGTTTTGTTTGTTCTTTCATTCATTTTTTGTTAATATGGTAAAAAGAAAGAAGTCTGTCGCTTCAAAACATCGATCTCGCAAAAAGAAACGGAAGTTGGAAATGGTCTTTGACTATCCATTTTGTAGTCATCCCCAAAGCATGGAATGTGTCATGTGAGTCACTGACTCGTGCTTCTTCACTTCATCAAATTTTTTATGAATGTACATATTAATGTTTAATTTTCTATGTTATATGACTTGCTAGAAATATGAATTGTTCAGAATCCCTTCTCCTCCTAGTGGCCCACTATCTAACATAGCCTGAAATCCATCCAAGGGTAGGATGTTTACCTCCTCAACCCTCAACTGTGATAGGGTTTTGAACCATCTAGAATATTCTTGTAAGTGCTCACATGAATAGACCCATATTCACGAGTAATGGGGGTTGACACGACATACTCTCATTCCATGGTGGTCAACATGATAGTTCAACTTTGTAACAACCCTAAGTAATTAATCAATTGTCAGGATTTAAATAATTGTTTAATGTATATTAGTTTAATTAATTAATTAATTATCCTGGTTAAATATTTGTTTAATGTATATTAGTTTAATTAATTAATTAATTTCATGATTAAATATATGTTTAATAAAATCCAGTTTAATAAATTATTAATTATTATTTTTTATCGGAAGTCACATGAATTGCCCCACCAGGCGGGTTGAGTCCTAAGTTGGCCTTCTATGCAGAGCACTTCATGGCACTAAGGGACGACCTCATTGTTCGACCTTCTTACACACACCGTCATTGGATGTGTGCTCTCAAGATCCCTCTTGGCTAGTTTTGGGTTGGATCACATTGGCTTCGGGTGGAAGCTGAGTATCATATCCCTCGGTGGACAGGACCTACCAACTCTACCATCTTCAAGCGACTGTGATCGAGACCGAGGAGCACTTCATATTCCGTTTCCCCATCTACTGATCAACCCATTAATGAAAAGGGGATAAGGTGGTTGATTCCTAATTGAGGGAGGGTAGTTGAGAATTAAATGAAGGAAGAAGGCAGTGAATGATGGAGGGGAGGATAAGGCAAGGGGGGAGCATTGTTTTGGGAGGAGGATTGTATTACAGGCTCTGTTTGGAGGATTTGGTTGTGGTTTTGTGGAGGAGATGGTTGAGGTTTTGCTGAGGAGCTTGTTGGAGGTCTGTCACAGGGGGCATCGGGGTTGCTGGGGATTTTGGGCTCGGGGGGCTAGGAAACCGCAAGGGTTTCTGGATCTAGGGAGCCGGAGAGGCTCTGTTCCTAGATGGCTAGGAGGAAAAGATTCAATTTTCAGGTAGTTTCAAGCAGTCTTCAGGCAGTTAGCAAAAACAAGAAAGAAAAGGACAAAATTCTTCTTCAAGAGGTATTTTACCAGTATTAATTTTGTTAATTTTGTTAAGAATGAAAGTTATGATATGTGTAATATGTTGTGTAATCTGTTTATGATTATTTTGGACTGTATAATTTGAGAATTTGATATTTAACTGATTAATTTCTAGAACTTCAAAAAAAATTAGATAAATTTGTTGTAATGCAAAACAAAAATAGAAATTAGATGTTACGACATAAACTTGTTCATAAGGAGTCTTTCTGAAAAGAAAAGTACTATAGATTACAAATTTACCTTTTAACTTTGAAGCCCTAGTGAAGGACTTTACACATGGTATAAGAGCCCGGTTTCAAAATTGAAACCTCTGCTTGACCACCCACAATAGGCTTTTGTCTTTATGCCAACAAGATCTGCAACCTCTGCCCAGTTTCCTAATCCATACATTTCAACTCCCTTATAGTTTGTCATAGGTCTAAGAGCAATATCTCTTCATCTACATCCCAATTTGGGTTGTTATAAGACACATATATATGGTCTGCTAAAAGAAGTTGACAAATTTGCAAATTAACACTCTATATACTGACCTATCCTCACTGAAAAATAAGTGCTATTAGAACCCTGTAACTTAACATACGAAACAACAGCACAAGGTGAATTCAAAAAAAAAGTTTCATGCAATGAAAGCTCCTTCATGGATCACAATAAGAATATTACTTGTCCGAACCTGATTTAACAAGATTTCAGTCTAGAAGAAACAACAAAATAATGCAAATTCAATATCTGAAGGTTTTTAACTCAATATAAACCCCTTTGAGGCCTAAAACACGAATATTGTTGTCAGAATCTCAGAACTTTTCATAAATCGTTATACTCTGAGAAAATTTCACATGTTAAGCTTAAACGAATGAACATAGTAAGAAGACTGAGGAAATTTTTCCACTCAAAATGACCTCTTCATACCTAAATACGAAAATATT